>CAKNYM010046017.1:16356-37528 GCA_932195095.1 Andricus curvator
GAGTTCCACAAATTTAGTGAATTCCGCGAATTCCCTGAATTCCATAAATTTGGTGAATTCCGCGAAGTCCATGAATTCCATAAATTTCGTGAATTCCTTTAGTTTAATGAATTCCGTGAACTCCTTGTGCACAATTTTTGATTTATAAACGCTACAATACATATATTGCAATTTCGTCATTCCAATACCGTGTTTGCAATTTTACCTTACGCTTGTATTGTAGAAGTGTTGGAGAATTCCAAACATTTTTAACAGCACTTAAATTTTTTTACAAAAAATGATAATTTTAATATTGTACTGTTTTATTGTAATTTATTTCTTTTTATTGTCTAAATATATTTCCACCACATTTTCATATATAATCCTGCATACAGAGAAAATAATAAAAAAAATATTTGTCAATAATTTATTTTTTTTACTGAAATGTTTAGAGAAAAGAACTGCACTATAGTAGATTTTTGTCTCAAATTCTATTTTACTATTTTAGATTAGAAGCTTCAAACCTTTTCTGCAATTTTAGAAAAGTTATTATTTATCAAAATATCTATTTAAATAATTAAACGAATGGTTTTAAATATTATAAATGCTAAGACTTACGAAGAGGCTCTGCACTTACGCGATTGATAGGTCTCATTAGGCACTTGACTTAGTCCGTGGCTGAATATGAACAAGTTTCAGATAACAATACAAGTGAAATAGATAATTGAAACCTGTTATAATATCAACTTTATTGTTGAACGTAGTCACGGAAATGCTCATTATATCAATTTTTATTTAACTGCTCACCTTTGTAGGCTTCTTAAAAATATTTCCAGTTCTGAAAAATATATAGTTTTATGTATATTGGCTCAAATTGCATATGCAATCTCAAAAATTGAAATTTCCAAAGTTTTCATAATTTTAAAGATTTAAAAAGATTTCGAAGATTCGAAGATTGCATGAAACCTTCAAAAATCAATAATCTCCAAAATTCGATTTTTTAGCAGTTTGACCGACTTATTGCCCACAATTTTCAAACGACTTTTATTTAAAAATTTGATGATTAATTGACGCGATGAAGCTGCAGTGCTATTTTCTAGAAAATTTTGATTTGTGACGATACTCTTTTATATTTAAAACATTTGCGAATTTAAGCGTAAAGCGCGCCAAAGAACTAGTGGCGCGCTCTACAGATTGATAAAATTATTCACGTTAGATTTAGAGAATGAGCGCCAGAAAGCCTTTGTCCACTAGTCGCGAAATACTTTGTCCTTTTGTGTCGCGTTTTCCTTTAATAAATGGCTCAGATATACTGACAACTCTTGTAAATTTTATTCGCTTGGGCTAACCTCGACCATCCTAAATCAATTTCCTTTACACTGGCGCCCAACTAGTGGAGCCCGAGAATTGATTGAGTTGATGGATCTTCATGCGTTTGGATGAAAGTCTAAAACGATACCGCCTGACAGTGGAAGCAACGCGCAGAAGTGCACGAATCGCCGGACAAGCCCCCGACATTGAAGGTCTAGTTTTCGCGAGAAGCTCACGAAAATCTTCAAGAAATTGTCAAAAGGTTTCCATTTTGGAAAACCCGAAATTAAAAATATCGAACGTAACGCTTACTGCCGAACAGTTCCAGGACCTTCTGCAAAGAGTGACGGTGACTATGGCTCAGCCGCCGGCCGATAATGCTCAAGCTTCCACAGGAAGTTTCGCGAAGTGTACGTCACGGTTCGCTGGTAAAGATGGTGTGCGTGGAGAATTTTATTGACGCAATAAAAGTGTATAAGAAGTGCATGAGAGGCAGTGATGAAAATGCAATCAAGGGTTTGCCAATGCTTCTCACAGGAGACGCCGCCACGTAGTTGTAAGGCGTAAAGAACAATGGAAGTCCGCGGTTAGACGTTTTAACCGCCTTGCAACACGCGTTCGGAGAATCGAAGCCATCTTACAAAGCTTATCGTGAATTTTTCGGTACCGAACAAAGCAAGTTTACCTCCGCGGATATTTTGGTGTCAAAAGCTCGTGCCTTGATAGCACAATTGCCTGCGAACTCACTGACGGAAAATGTGCAGTTGAACATGATCTATGGACTTCTAAACCTTCGAATACGGAAATGAGTACGGCGGGCCAGTTTTGAAACGTTCGCTAGACTTCTCGAATTGGCACGTGCAGCGGAAAATACGCTCAGTGAGGATGCGTGTTCTAGTGAGAATCCCTCGTCGAAAGTCGCAGATAAAAGCGACAAATGTGAGAAGAGCGCTCGCTGCAGTTTTTGTGGCCATTATGGCCATCGAAGAGAGGACTGTAGAAAGCTTCCGTCTACATCCACGGTACCGTCGCAGCAGCCGGTAAAGTCAAAAGCAAGTACTACAAGCACGGATGCCGTGAAGTCACCTGGCAAAGATTTTAGATGCTACGGATGTCAAACGCCTAGATATGTCCGGAGTAATTGTCCTAATTGCTCGAAGAAGATGACGAACAGTATGAGTTTCCTGGCTTTTAGTACCTTGGAAGGTTTCAACATAGGTAACCAGTCGCGACCGGTCTTACAAGTGAGTATTTATGATGAAGTAGGTACCGTGGTAGTTGGAACAGGTTCGAAAGAAAGCGTTGCTAGCTATCGATTGTATCAGTTGCTGCGAGAACGCGGTCAAGAATTTAAAAGTATTCAAGTCACGTTGTTAGGAATCGATTTTACTGTCGCTGCGGGAATATTCTGTGATCATGCCGACTGGAATTGGCATTTTAAGAATTTAGCTACGCGCTCGGAGGGGTTTTACTCCAGAGGGAGGGGACCGATGAGCGACCAGTAGAATATGCGAGCCGACTTTTGATTTCAGTGGTAAGAAACTACAACACAACAGAGAGGAAGGCCTTGGCAGTTGTGTGGTCTGTTGATAAGTTCCGGGGGCATATAGAAGGATCTAAAATGTATGTCTCTGCGGATCATCAACTCCTGCGTTGGTTAATGTCACTAAAATCGCCAACGGGGCGCTTAGCTCGATGGGTCCTCGTATTGGAGCCGTATGATTTAGAAATCTCTTACACTCCAGGTCGTGCCAACGTTATAGCAGACACACTTTCTCGACTACCTTGCACTGAAGAGACGATATCAACATGTGGAATCTGTACAGTCAGTGTGGAGATACCAACAAGGAGTGCGGCGAAACTGCGACAGAAGCAACTAGCAGACTCTGCAGTTAAAAAAATCATCGACACCTTTGAAACGCAGGAACCGGAAAACGACTTTGCCAAGTGGACGGATAGAGGTTACATCATATCGAATGGTGTGCTTTATCGGTACAGACCTGACGAGGATGGAGACGAAGCTCAACTGGTGGTACCTTAATCGGAAAGGCAACAAATCCTTCGCGAGTATCACGATGCACCCACTGGACATTATGGAATAGATCGGACTGTTTCTCGAATTTTTATTCGCTACTTTTGGCCTGGGATGCGCCAACAAGTTGCTGAACATTATAAGCATTGCGTGGAATGCCAACGATACAAAATTTCGAATTTAAAACGATCCGGATTACTGCGAACACCGCCACTAGCTTAACGTTTAGAGGTTCTAACCATTGATCTCTTTGGTCCACTAGTAGAGGGGCCTAAGGAAGAAAGGTGGGTCTTTATCATCGAAGACACAGCTTCCAAATGGGTGGAGTTGTTTGCTCTGCAGGAAGCCACTAGCGAAATTTGTGCTCGATTGCTCATAAATCAAATTTGTTTTCGTTGAGGACTACCCAGGAAGGTTATTAGTGATAATGGAGGGCAATTCATAGCAGCAACTGTGCAGCGGACAATGTTTTGTCTAGGAGTGAAGAAGCAGTTAATTCCTGTGTATCATCCAGAAGCTAATCAAGTAGAATGAAAGACTCGAGACCTAAAGATTCAATTAGCTATTCTCGTCACCAGGTGGCATAACACTTGGCCGATTCAACTTCCATCCATCCGATCCTCCATGAAAACTGTGAAGGAAACGTTGAAGGAGACTATGTCGCAGAGATCACGTCCTATCTGAAACAAATCACGGAAACTCTCCAAGATACGAGAAATGCAGCCGAGCTTGCTCAAGACATGCAACACGACGTGACTAACGTCTTTGCTTTCATTTTAAATTTAGAATTTCTAAACTCTGAAAAGTTAAAAAATTATTTTGATTTTAGTTAAAACTGATTTGGTTGAAAATTTAACTATTTTGTTCAAAAATCGTCTTTTTGAATTGAAAATTCAACTATTTTGGCAGAAAATTCATCTTTTGTTTGAAAGTTAACTTTATTGTTGAAAATTCGCTTTTTTAGTTAAAAAATCACGTATTTTATTGAAGATTTGTTTTTTCCGGTAGAACATTAATCTTCTCGGTTGAAAATTCATCTTTTTGATTGAAAATTCAACTACATGGTTAAAAGTTGAACTCTTCTGTTAAAGCAATCATTTTTTCGTTGAAAATGCATTATTTTAGTTGAAAATTCATTTATTCGGTTGAATTTGTCTTTTTGGGTTAACAATTCAACTATTTTGTTACGAAATTCATTTCTTTGGTTGAACATTTAACTCTATTGTTGAAAATTTCTTTTTTTTTTGTTGAAAACTAATTTTGAACTTAAAATGTAACTATTTTATTTTTGGTTGAAAATTCATGTTTTTTGTTGAAAATTCAATTGTTTTCCTAAACATTAATCCACTTTGTAGAAAATTCCAAAATTTTGTGAAAATATTATTTTTTGGTTAAAGATTCAACTGCCTTTTTAAAAATTCATTCTTTTTGCTAGAAAAATCATATTCTTGTTTTATTTATTTTTTTTAGAAATTCTTCTATTTTGGTTGACTTCAATTTTTTTGTATTCAAAAGTAAAATCTTTTTTGGTTAAAATATGAGCTATTACATTTTTTGTTAAGAATACATCTCTTGTAGGAAAGTTTTTTTTTCGTTGAAAATTTACTTATTAACTGAAAATTTAACTATTCCTGTCAAATATTCATCATTTTGATTAAAAATTAATTTCTCTAGTTGAAAATTTAGCTTTTTCTTTTAATATTCGTTTTTTTCGTTGAAAAATAATTTTTTGAAATGAAGATTTGACTATTCCATTTTTGGCTTAAAATTTCTACAATTTGTTAGCAAATTTTTTTGAATGAAAATTCATCTTTTTGGTTGAAAATTCATGTATTTTATTAAAAATTTGTCTTTTTAGGTAGAAAATTATTTTTTTTCACATTTATATTTTTGGTTGAGGATTCAAATATTTTGTTGAAAATTCGTCCTTTTTCGGGTTGAATTTAAGTGGTAGAAAATTCGTTTTCTACGGTTGAAAATTATTGGTTTAATGTGAAAATATAACTATTCTATTTTTTATTGAAAACTTATTTTTTTCAGTTGAAAATTCAACTATCAGGTTGAGGATTTATCTTTCTTGGTTAAAAATTAAATTTCTTGTTGAAAATTTATATTTTCGTGTATAAAAGTCATCCGGTTTTTGAAAAATTAGACTTTTTAGCTTGAAAACTTAACTATTTTTTTGAAAATTCGTCTTTTTCGTAAAAAATTAATCTTTTTGGTTGAAAAATCATATTTCTAGAATAAAAATTCAGCTACTTGTTTAAAAATTCAACTATTTTGCTGAAAATTGAATTATTTTGTTCAAAATTCAACTATTTTGTTAAGTCATCTCTTCAGGTGAAAAATTCAACTGTTTTGTTAAAAATTTGTCGTTTTAGATCCATAATACATTTTTATTTCCAAAAATATCTTTTTATTGCGGCGATTTGCTGTCGCTTATCTTAATATCTCAGAATGACGACCTTTCTCATATAATTTGAACAAACACCAGATTATTAATTTTTTACATCCATACAAAATGGAAGCCATTTAACCAAGAAAAGATTTTTATATAAAATCAAAAATAGTTGAAGTCAACCCAAAAAGACGAATTTTAAAATTGAAAATTGGTATAATTGAATTTTCAGTAAAAAGCATTATTTTTCACACAAGCGAACTGATTTTCAACTAAATAGTTGAATTTTAAACCAAAGAGATTAATTTTCAACTAATATGATGAATCTTTAACCAGAAAAGGCGAATTTTTAACCAAATATTTGAACCCTCAACCAAAACAATTTATTTTGAACCAAACAGTTGCAATTTCAACCACAAAAGATCAAATTTCTACCAAACTTTTTCAGTCAGTATAGAAAAAAAATAATCCAAAATCTTGTATTTTCAAGCCAAAAAGGTGTCTACAAACCAGCTGAATATTGCACCTAAAAATTTAAATTTTCAACAAAAAGGTTAATTATTGAATTTTGAGCATAATAATTGAGTTTTGAATCAAATGATTTCAGGCCCTAAAGAACTGATAAAATTGTACTTTTGTAAAACTAAGTAATTGATTTTATTAACAAATTTTATTTTCTCAAACTAATTTTATTAGGTATCCCTGTTTATTTAATTAATAGAGATCATATTTTATATCTTTGGTCGTTCGCTACATTGTTAAATTCGTAGTAAAATAATAATATTTTTAGATAAATTACTGTATACTATATACTGTCTTTCACTATATACTATATAAATTAATATGATCATAATTTTTATTTAGCCAATATTAGGAATGTCAAAAACAACAATGTTGTTCCAACTCGATCGGACAATTACAAAATGTTAGATAACAATCTACTTTAGAATATTGCATTCCCCCATTTAATATCTTCAATAAAAATATATTTGAAGTATTAACATTCATCCAATGATATTTTTTATTACAAAAACAATTTTAACGTTTGACACTTTACCTAATGACGAAAACACAAATTACGAATCTTTTTATGGCGGACCTCATATTCCGACTAGCCCTTATTCTCCTGTCGGACCTTCTCCAGAGAAACATTCTTCTCCTGTCAGACCTTGTCCTGAGAGACCTTCTTCTTCTGCCAGGCGGTCTCGAGAGAAACATTTTTCTCCTGTCAGGCCTTGTCCTGAGAGACCTTTTTCTTTTGCCAGACGTTCTTCCGAGAGACATTCTTCTGCCAGGCCAAGTCCTGAGCGACCTTCTTCTCCTGCCAGGCGTTCTCCAGAGAGACATTCTTCTCCTGTTACGCCTTGTCCTAAGAGACCTTTTTCTTTTGTCAGGCGTTCTTCTGAGAGACATTTTTCTCCTGTCAGGCCTTGTCCTGAGAGACCTTTTTCTTTTGTCAGGCGTTCTTCCGAAAGCCATTCTTCTCCTGCCAGGCGTCCTCTAGAGAGACATTCTTCTCCTGTCAGGCCTTGTCCTGAGAGACCTTTTTCATTTGTCAGGCGTTCTTCCTAAAGACATTCTTCTCCTGCCAGGCCAAGTCCTGAGTGTCCTTCTCCTGCCAGGCGTTCTCCAGAGAGACATTCTTCTCCTGTCAGGCCTTGTCCTGAGAGACCTTTTTCTTTTGTTAGGCGTTCTTCCGAAAGACATTCTTCTCCTGCCAGGCCAAGTCCTGAGCGACCTTCTCCTGCCAGGCGTTCTCCTGAGAGACATTCTTCTCCTGTCAGGCCTTGTCCTGAGACACCTTTTTCTTTTGCCAGGCGTTCTTCTGAGAGACATTTTTCTCCTGCCAGGCCTTGTCCTGAGCGATCTTCTTCTCCTGCCAAGCCTCTTTTTCTTGCCAGGCTTGCTTCTGCTAAAAATGAATATCAACCTGGAATAGTACTACGACATACTTTTCCAGACAAAATTCATTCTCATATAAGATACGCAGGTGCAACTTATCGCAAAATACAACCGAACGAAGAACATCGTGTTCTAATGTACTCCAGGGGTCAAATCTTGGGAATATTTGAGGACGATATTCTTCGCGGACTATATCATTGCACAATGGTAGGTAAACAGCGGATTGTAGTGGATAAGGAATCCGGTACGATGTATCGAATGGACCCTCACGAAGTCAAACTATTTCCTGGAAGCAAGCGTTTTTATATATACAAATACCATAAGCCCCCACAACATTAATTTGATGTTTTTTAAAATGTTAAAATAATCTAGAATATTGTTTACGAACCAAATTTAAACCAAAGAGCTTCAAGTAATTGACAATTACAATAAAAAGCCAATGTGATTATGCTTCTTCAGGCTGAGATATTTTGTGCATGCCTTCGTCGATTTTCTTGTTCACAAATAAAAAAAGATGCTTTTCATAAATTTACAAAAATAATATGGATTAAGTTAAGACTTATTACATTGGGACTTTAGGAACATTATTAAACAGAAGTGTCAATATAGGACAGTCGTTACGGAAAAAGTTTACAATAAGAACGAGATTTGTTTTACCTCAGTAATTACAAATCGTGGCCAAGCTTTAAGAAAGACTTGTTAAAAGCAATTTTTGTTTTTGGAACAAATGGAGAGCTACCATTCAAATATTTAGAATAGGATTCTTTCAATTTAGTTTTACATGCATGGAAATTTCCAGCATAAAGATTCTCCGTCAATGTTCCAAAAACGTTTTTAGGACGTGCTTAGAACTTATAAAGTTTTTTAAATGTTCTACAGACATTTCTGGACAATTTCAGAGTTTCGTAAAACGCAAGAGATCATATAAATCACGGTATCAGTTTTAATGAACTTAGTCAATTTCTTTCCTTGAATTGATTTACGAAATATAAATATACGACGCACATACTCCACAAGATAACAACTTTAGTGTGTAAACAGTAAAGCCAAATTCATATTCATGAGTGCGAAAGAGACGCCCTTATGTGTTATCTTCTAGCGTCTCACTCACACTCACGCTTCCCTGCGACAAATATGAATTTTATGCCTCCGTTAAATCCCATCAAGGACAAGATAATTTATTAATCATACTCTCAACAAAATAATTAATTATTCATACTCTTAACAAAATAATTAATAAATTTTTCAATTAGTTCTTCCTCTACCTTCATAAAATGAAGACCGTTTATACGCTGATCTTCACCTTAGTGATTATCCATTCTCTTGGTGAATATGATAATATAATAACATGAATAACATTTTCTCCGATATGATCCTCTTCCTATATTCGAATTACTATTTTTTCCAAACTCTGTCTGACTTTGTCCGAAATGAGTATGTATACGGCATATGTGTCCACAAAAAATGGAATCCGGAAATTGCGTGTCCATATGTTCGTTTTTTCACAAAAATTTTTAAAAAATATTGTAACGTCACAATATGTAACCATTTCTTTTTTTATTACAGAATTAGGTTCAACGTTCGACACTTTACCTAATGGCGAACACACGAATTACGGATCTTTTTATGGCGGACCTTATCCACCGGCCGAACCTTATTCTCCTGTCAGACCTTCTCTAGAGAGACCTTCTCCAGAGAGACCTTCTCCAGAGAGACCTTCTCCAGAGAGGCTTTCTCCAGAGAGACCTTCTCTAGAGACACCTTCTCCAGAAAGACCTTCTCCAGAAAGACCTTCTCCAGAGAGACCTTCTCCTGTTAAGCCTTCTCTTGAGAGACCTTCTTCTCCTGTCAGGCCTTCTCCTGAGGGACCTTCTTCTCCTGCCAGACCTCTTACTCTTGCCAGACTTGCTGTTACTAAAAAGGAACAGCATTTTGGAACCGTACTACTATACGCTTTTTCTAAAAATATTCAGGCTAAAATAAGATATGCAGATCGATATTATCATAAAATACAACCAAACGAAGAACATCTTGTTCTAACGAATTCCAATGATGAAATCTTGGGAATATTTGAGGGTAATATTCTTCGTGGACTTTATAATTGTACAAGTAGATGTAAATACCGGGTTGCTGTGAACAAGGAATCCGGTATCATGCATCGAATGGACCCTAAAGAATTCGAACTATTTCCTGCAAGCAAGCGTTATGTTATGTGCGAAGACCATGAACCCCCACAACACTAATTTTTTTTTTAATATTAAAATAATGTACAATATTGTTTACGAAACAAATTCAGATTAAAGGACTACAAGTAATTGACAATTACAATAAAAAGAAAATTTGGTTATGATTATTAAGGCTCATATTTCGTGAATGCCCCAGTCGGTCTTTTCGGCGACAAATAAAATAGGTGCTTTTCATACAATTAAGAAAGTAAGATGAAAAAGTTTCCTACCATTTCATCGCGATTATAGGACAATCATTATAGGACAAACATTATATGGAAGCATCAATATCGGACATTCGTTACGGGAAAAGTTTATAATAAAAACAAGTTTTGTTTTCCCGCAGTACTAACAAATCGTGGGCATGTTATTAAAATGACTTGCTGGAATTAATTTTTGTTTTCGAGCCAAATGGTTTGACACCACTCAATTCAGAAATTTTGTTCTGTCCTCTTTTTTCCGAGCTTTTGCAACTTTCTGTAGTGTTGTTCAACTTGAGGGCAACAAATATATTTTTTTTTATTTTTTAATTGAAGTTTTCCATTCACGAAAAAAGTGTTAAGCTGAACCAACCATATTTATCCTTGATCTGGCTACAAATATTGTTGAAAACGAACCAATGATATTGTAAAAATCTTTAAAATAGGGATTTGCAGCGTAATTTATAGTTTTATTTTATTTTTTATTTCATTCCAGGATGCCATCTAATACTTTCTGTATCTTTATGATTTTTTTTTGGCAGAATTCTTGTCTTAGAAGGCCTGGTAATTTTCAGGTCAACCTGTGAATCTGTTATGTCTATACAAAGAACTATAAGTATTTGAATCATCTAATAAATGTTTGATTTGATAAAGCTAGTCTCTTGCAGTTCATCAATGACTGAGATGGTTTCATGTGCATTATTTTTATTTTTTATTTCTATATTGTTGCTTCTATTTCAACTTTAGAGGAAAAGCCACTCTCAGCATCATCATCATCGCCGTCATCATTATCGTCTTCTTGATCATCATTATCATCAGCATTGTCTTCGTTATTGACCGTCATGAATGGAGAATAGTCGCGTTGACAAAATTAATTTTTGTCTTTTTTTTCTTCTTCATCTTCTACCACTTTTCGCTTCTTTACAGGTTTACACCTTTCCTGACTAGCTCATTAATCATGACGTTTCAAAATGGTATGCTTCCGCAGAATTGTTTAATAGTTTTATCGATCTGCCTGCTGCTTCCTTTCTCATCATACGTAAGATTCTTTGCTATACTAGAATATTCCTTATATTTTTTCAAATTATCGAGTCGTGAATAAATTTTTGAGCAATTGGGACATCTGAAGGTCACATTTTGTCACTGCTGCTGTAACATGAATGCTTGTTCTGTAGTGATGGATATGAGTTTACATATTTCTTCTTATCATCATCCTTTTGTGGTGTAATGACATAAAATACAATTGGAACAAGTGACAGTATCATTTCAGAACTTGAACTGACATGTCACGTGCAGAAAATAGTTGTAAGCAAAGAAATATCTTGCGACAAGGACAATAATTATGATGATGCAATATAATTTACAACGCCTTCGAAATATGCTCATGATATTGCAAACATTCTGAATTCCTCACAGAATCCTCCTCTCTTGAACATTAATGCTGAGTAATGATGTATGATTTTGTAATTCATCATGAGTTTTTTTTTTTTTAATTTTTGTTTTCACATTTTTTGATACCCTGTCTAATTTTAAAATGCGCAACCAGCATCTGATCAGGGCCCAATCGGACTGACTAGATGATAAGAAATAACATACATTTTTTTCTATCATTATTTGTTATTAGAAAATCTACACAGAAAAATTTGGGAACAATTTTTGCAAGGAGGAAGGAGTTTCCAAATATCATCCAAAAAAGCATTACCTAATAGATACACAAACCCAGATGTAGCAAATTCCCAGTCAAAGAATAAAATCCAAATAATTTTAGAATTTTCCAGGTTTCCTAGTTTCTGCATTCAAAAATAATAATTCTCATTTAGAAATATTTTATTATTATTCATTCAAATAGAAAATATATTTTTCGAAGTAATATTCTTTTTATAAAATATTGATCAAATAAGCGTATATCTCTGATGAAAAATATTGACGCCTACTACGCATATACTTCACGAGATAACGTTTCGTCAAGGACTGGATTATTCATTGTTCATACTCTTAACACAATTATCAAATGACGCTTCAATTAGTGCTTTCGCTTACGTCAAAAGATGAAGATCGTTTATACACTGGTCATCACCTTAGTGATTATCCTTAATTCTATTGGTGAATTTAATAATATAATACACTTATAACTTCAAGTAACTTTTTATGCTTTCCGCAAATAACCAGCGTATCAAATAACCACATTTTTCTTCTCCATTTTTTTACCTTCTTTTTCCTATTCCTCATATCTGTTTCACTACCCCTGCTGCTTTTTTCATCCTTTCTCTCGTATGAGCTCTATGATCTCCATTTGTTTGCAAGAAATATACTAAATATTTAAACTCTTTTAATTCTTCTATCTTTATTCCCTTCCATCTCCTCCTCCATTCTTTCTTTCTTTCCCCTCCTTTTCTAAACCTCATTATGTTGGTCTCTTCTACATTTAAATTTAACTTTTTCCCATCTAAGTATTTCTCTAATCCTGTAATTAAGCCCTTTATCCCTTCTTCATCCTCAGGCGTCAACACGATGTCGTCCGCTTATGCCAATGTATATATATTTTTGTTCCCCTACCCTAACTCCCTCCCATCCTTTTATCTTCATTTCTTCTTCCAAGTCTGATATTAATATATTGAATAAAAGTGGGCTCAGAGGACGTTCTTGCCTTACTCCTCTCACCAACTTGCTCTCCTACCTTCACCCTGCTTTTTGTCTCTCTAAAAATTTCCGATACACTCTTCATTAATCCCTCTCGTATCCCTTCTTCTACCATCTCTTTTAATCCTCTTATTTACTAGATAGTTCAGAACATATATGCTATCCATCACCCCCATCCCTTTTCTAAACCCTGTTTGATTCAACTTCTTTTTTGAACCTCTCCGATAACACAGTCACATATACTTTATACAATGTTGGCATTAGTGTCACTTCTCTATAGTCTTTAACCTCCTTCCCTTTGCCTTTCTTCACCATGGGTAACACTACTCCTTCCTTCCATAACTCTGGCCACCCCTCTCTTCTCAATACTCTACTGCACACTATCCATGCCCATTCCTTCAATTCTGTCCCGCGCATTTCTAGACTTCATTTGAAATCTCATCTATACCAGGTACCTTTCCATCTTTCATTGTCCCTAATACCGTGACTATTTTGTCCCTTGTAATATCCTTCTCCTCATCTGTTTCCTTGCCATATTTTCCTATTTTCCTAACTTTCTTCTCTACCCCTCCCAGCAATTCCATAAAATATTTTTTCCATTCTACCATCTTGAATATTTTATTTTCCTCCTCTTTTTTTATCACACAACTCAGTATACTCCTCCTTTTTTCTCCTATATTTTTCTGCACTACTTGTCCCTTTTCTCAATTTTCTTAATGCTCTTGTCACTTCCTCCTTCTTCTGTTTACATTCCTCATCCCATCCACTCCTATACCCTCCTTCACTAACTTCTTCTTTGCTTGTGTACTCTAATACTCTTTTTATTTCTTCTATTATTATTTCCATCTTCTTGTTCACATTTCCTTCTCCCATTTTGATATTCCTTACCTTTTCCACAAACTTTTCTTTACCTTCCATTGACCAATCCCCTCTTCCTGTTCTTTTCACTCTTGCTTCCTTTTTAGCCATATTTTTATTACTATTCCTTCCTCTAGTGTCACAATTATGAGAAAGTGGTCCGAATTTATATAATCCCTACCTGTAGTTTCTTGACCTTCTCTCTTACCTTGTCGTCCACAACCACATAATCAATTACCATTCCCCTCTCTCCTCCTTAACGTGTATATTCCCCTTCCTTATCCCCCTCCATATTTCCGTTTAGAATGATTCAACCATCTCCTTTAGGCTCTTTAACCATTTCTTTCCCTTTCCATTCAGTATCTTGTCTTTGGATTTTCTTCCTGGCCCTCCACCCCATTCCCTTCTTCCTTTATCTCCTGTTCTCGCGTTAAAATTTCCACATATTATAACCCTAATCTCTTCTTTATTTTCTTCCATCAGTTCTCTCATCTCATCTGATTTCTCCTGCATATCACCGTTCACATAAATCCCTACTATCTTCCACCTCTCTCCTCCTATATTTATCTCTTCGGCTATTATTCCTTCTTTTTGTTCTTTCATCTCTTTCATATTCCTCTGTTATACATTCGTTCCTTAGTCCCATCATCATCCCTCTCATTGCTCTGCCTTTTTTATTCTTCCTCTTTGCGTTTTGAACCTGCCATTTTTAGCCTCTTGGTCACCTTCCCCTTACTCTTTCCCATCCCTTTTCATCTAGCCACGTCTCCACCATTACTAATACATCCCATTGTATCAAATTTCTCATAAACTCCCTATCTTTTCTTTCCAAATCTGCTATATTCCAGTAGCATATCCTCCAATCTTCCCTACCTTTGTTTCTTGTCACTTTTTGTTTCCTACTATTTCTTATTTCCATATCCCCCGTTCCTTTCTCTCCTAGTTTCCCGAACTCTCATTTTTTACTAACTCTTTCATGTCCTCGTCCCAATCCTACCATACGCCTTCTATCTGTATTCTCCCATACTTAACCCATGTTCTTCTTCCCTCTTTTCTTTCCTCTTCTGCTATTTTCCTTAAATTATACTGCATATTTCTTTCTACCCATGTCAGATCATCCTCTATTCTCTCCGAGCTTCTATATAACACCCTCTTCGCGCTTCCCTTCCAACACTTAACACTTAACACTTTCTCTATCTCTACCTTAGCATCTATCCTTTTTAGTACTTTTTCCACTCCTTTCATCAGCTCCTTTCGATCTAATCTTAGATCCTTCATCACTATGTTTCTTTTACTTCCTTCTCTCTCTTTCTTTTCTATTCTTTGTTCTATTTTTCTCAACCCTTCCTTCTTCTTATTCCCACTCTCCTCGCCTCCAAAGGCCCGGAATGAGTCTTCTATTTTTTCTATTCTACCTTTCAACTCCTCTAACTTTTTATTATGCTCTTCTTGCTTTTCTAGTCTTTGCTCAACGTCTGCATGCTTATCTGTAACATTTCCCTGACTTCTTCCCATTTCCTCATTTCTTTCCTAAGTTCGGCCATTTCCCGCCTAATTTCTTTTTTTTATTTCTCGCCCCGTTTTTCCTGTTTTTCTTCATATATGCCCATTACTTCCATCATAATTGTACGCATGTCATCTAACTGTCAATTTTCTTCTTCTGTTGGCCCAACTTTTCCCTCATCAATACCTTATGTCTGTTGTCGGATTCAGTCGGATTAATTCCAACTGAATTTCAAGAGGTTCGACGGATTCAAAAGGATTGAAGGCACGGATAGAAAAATAGTTTTGGATTGAATTTGGCGTTGGCACGCGGATTGAGAAAGATTGAAGAGGATTGAAAACTTGCTTCGGATTCTTTCGGATTAATTCGAATTGGTTCGGGCTTGGACAATTGCACGTGGCATTTTCTGGAGTTCGAACTGCAAGACGATAATCTTCAAATATAATTACAAAATATTGAAAATGTCTATAAATTATGCAGTATAGAATTTTAAGCTCGAAAACACGGTCACATGTAAAAAAAATTTTTAGTGAGGATGCGTATTTGAAGTATTTTAAATTTTCTACCTAACATCCTCATTTTGGGAAAACATTGTGCCCTTGTGCTGTCCCACCCTTCAAGTAGGAATCAGCCAAAACTAAAATAAGAAATCCAAGTAGATTTCCAGAAACCTTACCACATGTATGCATGCATGTTTAGATAGTTTTAGCTATTTTATATGTTCATAATTTATATTTAGCCAATATTAGGAATGTCAAAAACAACAATTTTGTTCCAACTCTATCAGACAATATTGTTCGATGGAGTTGAAAGAACACTGTTGTTTTTAAATTTCCTTATTTTTATTTATCAAAATGTTATTAGTTTATAATTTTTTTTTTATTATATTTGGTGAATTTTGTACTAAATTTATAACCACTTCTATTTTTCATTACAGACTTGAGTTCGCAGTTCGACACTTTACCTAATGGTCAACACACAAATTACGAATCTTTTTATAGCGGACCTAACCATCCGGCCGGACCTCATTATCTTCTCAGAGCTTCTCCAGAGATATATTCTTCTCCTGCCAGGTCTCCTCCTGTCAGGCCTTCTCCTGAGAGACCTTCTCTTGTCAGCAGTTCTCTTGTCAGCCCCTCTACTGATAGACCTTCTTCTCTAGTCAGCCCTTCTCCTGATAGACCTTCTTCTCTTGTCAGGCCTTCTCCTGAGATACCTTCTTCTCCTGTCAGGCCTTCTTCTGAGAGACCTTCTTCTCTTGTCAGCCCTTTTCCTGAGAGACCTGCTTCTCCTGTCAGGCCTTCTCCTGATAGACCTTCTCCTGACGGGCCTTCTTCTGAGAGACCTTCTTTACCTGTCAAGCCTTCTCCTGCTGGACCTTCTCCTGACAGGCCTCTTACTCTTGCCTCGCTTGCTTCTGGTAAATATGGATATCATCCTGGAATAGTACTACAACATACTTTTCCTGAAAATATTAAGGCTCATATAAGACGTGCTGGTAACACTTATCATCAAATAGAACCATATGAAGAACATCGTGTTCTAGTGAATTACAAGAATGAAATCTTGGGAATATTTGAGGATAATATTCTTCGTGGACTATATACTCGTGCACGTAATCGTACACAACGCATTGTAGTGGACGGGAAATCCGGAACTACGCATCGAATGGACCCTCAAGACGTGAAACTATTTCCTGGAAGCGCAAGTTA
Organism: Andricus curvator; assembly: GCA_932195095.1. NCBI lineage: Eukaryota > Metazoa > Arthropoda > Insecta > Hymenoptera > Cynipidae > Andricus > Andricus curvator. The sequence goes on from CAKNYM010046017.1 coordinate 33,118, forward strand.
TGATATACATGAAGTTTATAAACCACTTGAACATTAATTTAGTTTTTGAAGAAATATTGAACAAATGCAAAATATTGTTTATAAACCAAATTCGGACCAAAGAACTACAAGTAATTGACAACTGGAATAAATAGACAATGTGATCATGATTATTGAGGCCAAGATATTTTTTTGATGCCCCAGTCAGTCTTATCGGTAACAAATAAAAAAGGTATTTTTCATACAGTTACGAAAACAGTACGAAAAAGTTTTCTGCAATTTTTTCACTATTATAGGAAAACCATTACAGCAGAAATATTATAAGTGTCAATACAGGACAGCCGTTACAGAAAAGGTTAATGATAAAAGTGAGATTTGTTTTCCCAAAATAATCACAAATCGTTCGTGATTTTTAGAATGACTTGTTGAAAGTAATTTTTGTTTTTGAAACAAAACGGTTTGATACCCTTAAATTTAAGAATTTTTACTGTAGTACACGAAAAACAATTCTGGGTGCGTTCAGCGAATATTGCGTCATCATTAATCTATATTACAAACTTCCAAATTGATCTAGAAGATTCGAGATTTCACAATTTATTTTAAGATTATAAACATTGAAAAGGCCTAATTGGAATAAGAATAAAAGGAATTCATAGCAGAACTTGTTTACAAATTTTTATGCTTTTCCAGAACTTGGATGCTACATAGCTATTTAAAAATTTTGAAAATCCATGAATCAGGGAAACAGTTCGCTATCTCCACAACAGAAATTACTTTTTTAAATATATTTTAGGTTCCTTGATTTGATTTTTCAGTATTTTTCTGCTTGAACTATACATTTTTTCCTTGTCGCATCCATGCTCACACAAAGTGGTTCAACTTTCAACCAAGCAGTTGCATTTTCAACCTAAAAAGAATAATTTTCAACAAAAATGTAATAGTTGATATTTCGAAAATAAGGATTTTAATTTTAAATAAAAATCAGGTGAATTGAACCAAAAACAAGCATTTTCAAACAAAAAGTATAATTTTCCACCAAAAGAATTTTTTCTACCAGAAAAGATGAAATTTTAACAAAGAACATGAGTTTTCTATAAAACAGTTTAATTTTTAACCAAAAAGGATAACTTTCTAACCAAAGTAGACTTTTCAACCAAAAATAGTGGGATTGTTTGCTAACGATTACGATTTACTGGAAAACTAAAAATTAATTGGAAAATGGACTCAGTAAGTCTAGTATCGGAACTACACTCAACTGCCGATATAGGACCAGTTTTGGGCATGTCTTGCTTTGACCTTGATCCTAAATCGAGGCAATCCAAACGTAAACAGGCAAGGCCGCATGAATCATTTTGGTTGGATTTGGACGCATGACGCAACCGGATGCAACAAACGCGCTGTAAGTGCGGTCCTCAAGCTGTTTGTCACGCTTGACTGAGCGAATCCTCTCTTTTGGCCTTGCGGCTCCTCTCATCACGAAATTGCGGAGGCCGTCAGTTCTATGAATATCGTAAACCGGGGGTCCTTATGTCGGGAGTTGAATATACTTGAAACTTGGGGCTTTACCTTGAATAGAGTAAGTGGTACATAAACGGTACCCCTTGACTATTTTCCTTCTTGTATCAAGTGCGTTCACTTTTAAATAATTGAAAGTACCTCAAGATGTAATCCTGCTTTTGTTCTTTACTAAAAAATTGCAGAAATATGTTTATTTATAAAATTGTTGATTCGATCCAACTTTTTGAAAAATCCCAGTTTGGGGTACATAAATGGAGAGGGGTACATAAACAGACCACCGAGACAAAAAAATATAAGCATCTCGAAATTACATCTATACGCAAAATTTGCAAATATAGGGTTCACTTTCGGCACCAGAACAATATACTAAACACCACTTACTCTGTGATGGGTAATTTTATAGCTTTAAAATCCTGTGGAGAAGCAAACGCTTGAACTTCGCCAATTATTTCAAACGGAATTTGGAAAAACGTTCAAATGACAACGTGGCCGAGAATTTTCAAGGCATGAACCCGAGATTATGAATATCATATAGATGATCATATTACTGTCGAAGTCTACAAGTTGCATACGGCAACACATAGATGGAGTTGCTAGTTCTTTTTAAATACAGAGGGTCCAGAGACAGTGTGGCAACCTAGTGTCATTCTTGCTGATTGGCTTAGTTTTCTTATAGATATTTTGGTATACATAGATATACTACACTATAGAAAACCTGAACGTAAAATGGTGGCATCCGTTCGCAAAATGGCGCCATCCGGCTAGGTTGCCACACTGTCTCTGGGCCCTCTTTATTTTTAAATGGCTGGGGTTCTGATTTTGTAGCCCGGTCCGTTTCAATGCTCCCAATTTGGCTCCCCAATCACACTGCGCATGCGCCGCACCATCAGCCTCATTGGATGTTGATCGCGCGCTTATTTGAAATGATTAAATATTCAAATAAATATTTCACAATAAGTAATAATCATAAAGTGTAAAAAAATATTATTAATGATTTCAAATTTACATTGGTAAAGGAAGGTATTCCTTTCTTTGAATTTCAAATGCATAATTTATTTGTGAAAAGTAAAATCAAATAATTATTTCACCTTGCCCTCTAAAAGACTATTTTGTGATCTGGAAATTAATTGTCATTATTTCCATAACGATGATTTATTATAAAAAATTGATTTACACATGTACACTACCGGTCAAAATTGTGGGACCACCTACAAAATTTGTATTAAAATCACGCTCGTCTTTAACTGTCGATCCGCCGCATCAAAAACCTTTCGTGCGTCGCTTAAGAAATAAAGTCCTAACTCGAAAACTAATAAGAAGTTTTGAGTGTTCTTGGTCTTAATTTAAAGCTGAGACCTCAGGCTTCATTTGAGCAAAGTTCGAAATTTTTCCTGTCACTTCCCTAAAGCATGCAGCGAGTTGAATTTGAGAAATGAAAATTCGTCAAAATCTGAAATTACATCGATCTTTCTCACACGCTGTCTCGACTTCTATTCAACAAAAATACTTCAGCAATAGCTCAATCGACGCGAAATTTTATATTCTTTCAAACGATTTTTTAAAAATATTTCTGATTTTAATACAAATTTTGTAGGTGGTCCCACAATTTTGACCGGTAGTGTAATAGTTTCAAAAAAGCGCGCCATTTAAAGCCAATGAGGCGGCCGATGCAACGCATGCGCAATGCAGTTGGGGAGCCGGATTGGCAGCACTGGTCCGTTTATGTACCACTTACTCCATAATTGACGATTTTGCAGGCAAGTATTTATTCTAAACTCCTTTCTTTACAAAATAATTTAAAAAATCGATCATGTTTTTTATCAATTGTAATTATAAATGTTATCGTGAAACGTTTCCTGAAATCAACCAAATGCGGTCAATAAAATAATTTTATATACCCAGAAATTTTTTTCTGGGTGTATAAAATATTGCATAGCCCGAAGAAAGTTCATTATTATATCCTCGACAAATAAAATAACATTGTTGTTGTGGTAACAATATAATTTTTCTGCGAAAGTGAAGATAATCAGAGCCTTGATGTGATCATTTGATTTTTCGTCTCCATATCAATGTTGGCCCTGACATAAAAGGAATTCATAAAATAAATTCCATGACGACATCTAAAGAAAATATTAAAAATAAAATTTAAACGCACACATAAAAAAGTTCGTGGCAAGCAAATATTTTTATAATATTATGTTATGAAGAAGCAGTATCAGAAATGAATAATAGCGAAGACAAATATTGGTTAATCTTTCGTTCTGAACTTGACATAGTGGCTTATTTGTAATAAATTGAGAACTTTCTGGTCCCATCGTCATCTAAAATTATATAAATCTTGAAAAATGTAGGTAGATCAAGGAGTAAATAAATTTTTCAATCAACGCTAATAACAGTGTTTGTATAACATTTTTAGAATTTGTAATGTGTCTCTTATCATTGAATAAAATTATACAGAATCCTTGTGCGTCAAAATTTAAAGTTACGTACGCCTCAATTTGGTTAGAATGCCATTTGGTAGACAATTTAATTATTTTGTCGAAAATTCAACTACTTGGTTGAAATTTAAAAAAATTGTCGAAGATTTATTTTATTAGTAAAAACTTGAACGATTTTATTAAAAATTTGTTGTTTTTTTTGGTCGAAAGTTTGATTGCTTTGTGGAAAATTCATCCTTTTGGATTGAAAATTAAACTGTCTTCAAAAAATCGTCTATTTGCCACAAAAAATCAGCTATTTCGTTGAAAATGTGACTGCTTTAGGTTGTAATTTATTTATTTTTTTTTTAAATTCTCGTTCGTTTTGCTTGAAAATTCAAAAATTCATTGGCGAAAAATGACATCGTTGACTTCTCAAGGATTGTGCTTCCAAACGAAAGATAAAAAAGATAAACGGTTCGTTTGTTTGGGTTGGT
>CAKNYM010046017.1:37538-63122 GCA_932195095.1 Andricus curvator
GATACCAAATCCAACCCAAACGAACGTAAGCAATGTAACGAACCTAATCAAACCAACCTGTACTAACCAACCCAAACAAACGGACCGTTTGTCTTTTCTATCTTTCGTTTGGAAGCACATTCCTTGAACAGTCAACAACGTCATTTTTCGTCAATGCAGCGCCATCTGGCGTAAACTGAAGAAAAAAATTGCAAATAAAACTTACGTATTTTTTACGGAAAATCTGAATCTGCGACAAAAAATATAGGTTCCCATCTGAAATTTTAAGGTTACCCCTCCTCCCGCCAGACATTTTTTTCGTTGGATGCCTTTTTCTTGAAATATTTCGATGTCTCAAGATAAAAGAAACACCCTGTCTTAGATCCAACGGGCAAGAATAAAAAGACGTAATGAGATCATCCTTAAAAAGTTTATTTCTCCTAAATATTAGAAAAATTAATCAAAACGTCCTGAATTGGGCCAAATAACGTTCTAAAAACATTCAGCTTTCCAAAGACTTTTTTAAAACGTTTTTGGAACATATAACGTTTTTAAGCCAACGGCGATACCACGCTGAAAACACCAGTTCTCGTAAGATCACTGAAGTTAAGCATCGTTGGGCGCGGTTAGTACTTGGATGGGTGACCGTTCAGGAATACTGCGTGCTGTTGGCCCGTCGTGGGTGTGGTGGGCCCACATTGGTAGTAAATATCCACCTAGAAACACTACCCGAATCGGGTAGTGAGGCAATGAACTTTCGAGTTCGAACTGCTAATCAATGCATGACGTATAACGTTTTTAAAATGTTCTAATGACATTTTTGGACAACTAGTACCATCATACTAATTATCCATATAAAAACCAGGCGTCTGTAAAACGTAAAAGATTATATAACTTCTCGCATAAGTTTTATCAAACTTGGTACATTTCTTTCCTTGAAGTGATTTATGAAATATAAATATCTCAGAAGAACAAGCATGATGCCTGCGACGCCTGTAATCCGTATATAGATATAATTTAATTAGGCACTAGATTATTAATTTTGTGTACTCTGAACAAAAATATTAATTGACGCTCTCGTTAGTTCTTTATCTACCTTCAAAAAATGAAGATCGTTTATACACCGGTCTTCACCTTCGTGATTATCCTGAATTCTATTGGTGAATATAATAACATAATATAATTATAACTTTGAGAAACTTTTTTTAGAGTAATCTACTTATCAGCCGGATCAATCCACCTGTTATCCAAAGTAATCAACTTGTAATATGTATTGTCCATTTTACAAATAGTTTTCCTACCTGTTTCTGTAATTGTGATTGTATGTAATCCAGAGTAATCCTATGGAAATAAAAATGTCTATTTTTTCCAAACTCTGAGTTTGGTTAACTGTTGTTTTTTTTATTGACCAGGTGAGTATATTAACTAAAAATACCTTAGTTTTGTTGGAGAACTAGTCCCATTTTATTTAATGAAACGCTCCACGTTTCGCCCATCGATGAAGGGCATCTTCAATCAACAACTTGTCCATATTGATACGGAATTTGTACGAATTTCAGTTAAAAAACGAGTCACAGAAGTACCAGAAAGAGCATAGTTTGAAGTATGATTTCCCATCAAAATCCCAAAACCGATACATCTGACCTTTGTTCAGAGAAACGCAAATATCTTCTAAACTGCGATCAAAAATGTGGTACCTTTCCTTATGGAATGACACATTTAATCGTTCCAGTTAAAATATATTTTAAGTAATGGATTTCACCCATTTCAATTTTTTATTACAGAATTCGGTTCGTCGTTCGACTCATTACCCAATGGCGAACATACAAATTACGAATCTTTTTATGGTGGACCTTATGTTTTGGCCAAACCTTCTTCTTCTGCCAGACCTTCTCCAGAGAGACATTCTTCTCCTGTCAGGTCTTCTTTTGCGAGATCTTCTTCTCCTGCCAGGCGTTCTCCAGAGAGGCATTCTTCTCCTGTCAGGTCTTCTTTTGCGAGATCTTCTTCTCCTGCCAGGCGTTCTCCAGAGAGACATTCTTCTCCTGTCAGGTCTTCTCTTGCGAGACCTTCTTCACTTGCCAGGCGTTCTCCTGAGAGACCTTCTTCTCCTGTCATGCCTTCTCCTGATAGACCTTCTTCTTCTGCCAAGCCTCTTACTCTTGCCAGGCTTGCTTCTAATAAAAAAGCAAAGCTTGGAATAGTAGTAACATATACTTTTCCTGAAAATAATAAGGTCTATATAAGATACACAGGTCAAACTTATCATAAAGTGCAACCATACGAAGAACATCGTGTTCTAATGAATTTCGAGGGTGAAATCCTAGGAATATTTGAGGATAATATTCTTCGTCCACTATATAATTATACATATAAGTGTAAACAGCGGGTTGTAGTGGATAAGGAAACTGGTATGATGCATCTAAAAGACCCTGAAGGAATTGCCAGCATGAAATCGTCATTTCCTGGAGGCTCGAAATTTATAATATACGAATACTATAAACCCTCACAACATTAATTTATTTTTGTTTTGAATCTGGAACTAATGAACTTTAATGTAATTAATTGACAATTACAATAAAAAGACAATGTATTATGATTCTTAAGGCTCAGATATTTCATGAATGCCTCAGTCGGTCTTTTCAGTAAGAAATAAAAAAGGTGATTTTCATGTAGTTACGAACATTTTTATACCATTGTTTCGCGATTACAGGGGAAAAAATACAGAGCTACTAATTTTAATTTTGGTAATAAAAATTAATTTCTGAGTAGGTACGTTCTTGTCTATTTTTCTGAATAGGCATCTTCTTTGCTATTTTTCTGAGGCGGCACCATCTAATTGGCTACGTTTCTAAATAGGTACGTTCTTGCCACTTTTGATGAATAGGCGCACCTTCCTACTTTTCCTGAATAGGTAGGTACGATATATAGTTTTTTCCTTGAAGTTATAGCCGGTTGAAAGTTGAACTACCTGGTTAAACATTCATTTTATTGGTAGAATATTGAACTATATTATTGAAAACCCCTTTTCAACGTCTCGTGAGTCCTCAAAGGCACCCCTGCCATTAGTCACAAAAATAATGTTGGTCAAACCCTTACACCTCTCCAACGTTTCGTAGATATAAATTTATTTATTCATAAAATTAGAGGTCTATATGGACTACATTGTAGTCTACGCCAAAAGAATAGAATAGCATAACCAAAAATTAACAAAACTATTGGGTCGTTTGAAAACTGCGGGACTTGTTTGATAGCCAGATAAATGTAAGTTGTTGTGCAAAGAAATTGGCTGTTTGGATTATGTTGTTTCTAAAGAAGTGGTTGAACCAGATCCGAAAAAAGTTGAGGCCGTCAGTAACTTCCCTCGACCAAAGAGTCGCAAGAATATTAAGCAGTTCTTGGGGTCGGCAGGTTGCTTCCGTCGCTCCATACCTAATTTTGCCACAATTGCGAAACCATTAACTTTATTATATCGAAACCCTTTCTAATTACTACAGATGCATCCGATTATGCCGCAGGAGCCATTCAAGTCAGGGAGAAATTGGAAAAGACTTGCCGACTGCATATACATCACGTACAATGTCTAACGCTGAAATAAATTATACGACCAGTGAAAAATAGCTTTAAGCTATTATTTTTGCTGTAAAAAATTTTAGACCGTATGTATATGGTCAAATTTTGGTCACCGACCATAAGAGCATTGGTTTGACCCCACAATGGAATCCCGATGGACTTGTTGAAAGATAAAGTTGCAAGGGTACAATTATAATATAGTATACAAGCCTGATACGGGTAAAGCTGACGCGGATGCGCTTTCTAGTAATCCAGTAGAGATGGAAATAGGGAATGACATAAATGACGGAAATAACATAGGTTATGAGAACAATGTGTCCGTAAACTGCTTCACAGAAAGCAAAGTTCTTTATCATGAGTACCCTATAGAGTTTTTGTAAGCACATATGAAATTGATAGAGAGGTTGTGGATCTTGCTGAATTACTTAGTAATATCCAGAGAGAGAGGCAACAGACGAGGACGCTACGGAAACTGAAGTTTTTTATCAGACGGTAGGCCATCCCAAGTCGGTGATCTCTATACTCAAGCCTAGTTCCTGTCGTTGGGGAGCGTGCCAGGATGTGGAGGTGACAAAAACAGGTGCAAATCTTTTAGAGGGACGTGAGTCTGTCCGTTGTTTGCTGTTTGTAGCTTCTTGAAGGGGTGGTATCGATGGAGGAGGCACGGTCTCCGGAGGAGAGTGCCCTCGATAATGGAGGAACACTCCACGAGAGAGGTTCTCTCAATGTAGAAGGCGCGGTCTCCCGGAAAGAAGTTTCCTCTGGTAGAAACTCTCATTTCCTCTAAAAGGGTTTCTGGTGGACCAGCTGGCCACGCGGAAAAAGTGTGTATGTCCGCAGAGCTTGGTATTGTATAGAGGTCATATGGGCCGAGAAAAACTGCCAGCGGTGTTCTGGGAATAAGTCTCATGAGACAGGAGCTGAGAGCCCTTGCTTCTCGGACGGGTGGTGTCACTGGAGGAGGCACGGTCTTCGGGATGAGTCTCGGGGGGAGGTGGTATCAATTGAGGAGATGCGCTCTCCCGGAACGAAGTTTAGTGTCGCAGTGAGCTTGAGTGGAACTGATAGGCTATCGACAGATTTTTCAAATGATGAAGATAATGATTATGACAATAACGTGTTGGACGAAAATGAATTTGAGGACTTGACTGGAGTTCGGGTAGACATTTGAGCAAGCTTACGTGAAAACGATGATGAAGATGAGAGACCTGAAAAAGGAACAGAATTGGATAAAACTGTTTCATTAAAGGCGAGTGAAATTTTACATGCAGGTTCAAAGCAAGAGAATGTAGTAGTTACTCCTCTGTTTCAGCTTAGCAAAGATAAGTTGTGGATGAGAGATGACCACATCCTTAGTTTTGTCTCATATGGCGGGGTTCTCACTACACCCCTAGGTCTGAAGCTTGCAGATAACTCCATTATTCATCCATCATACCTAAAAGGTCCAGAGGCAGAAATACATAGGTTGCGTTATTTCCTATTCTAATGCTGGACGTTTGGTTTACAATTTATATACAAGACAAATTTGATTCAAAAGCTTTTACAAAGAACATAGAGAATACGGTGTGTATATTAGAAGAAACCGTTGAATCGACAAAACACAAAAGTCTCGTGAGAGGAATGGATTCCATAAATTGCCATGAACTGTAACAAAAAAATGTTTAAAACTTATTTTGGTAAAGGTGGTTATCAGATAACCGTATACACAGGCGAGGTAGAAACTCCTGAGGTAGAAAACCGTCCTGATGTAAACTGAAATGTCACGATTCAACTGTCAACATATCAGTAATATCAAGTATTGCATTAAAATCTTTTAGATCTGAATTTATGTGAGCTAAACAGCAAACTAACTCCCTTCCGCAAGGGCGTTCATTACACTTCCTGAGACACCGATAGGTTAAATAAAAAGAGAAATAGATAAGGATCCATGGTTATGAAGTTAGACTGCTTGATCTAAAGTTGCGTAAAAGAAAAAGGAGAGATAGGCGAACATGTATTTAGAAGAAATGGGTGTTTTAGACGGGTTGGGGGGGGGGATTCGAGCAGCTAACCGTGGAACAATGCTGGGATGTGCGGGTGAGGGGGTCGTAGAGGAAGATGGGAATGAAACAAAATGCAGACTCTGTGGATAAAGATTATAATTTTTTTAAGATTTCATCATAATTATGCCCTAATTGAGGCCAATGCGATGAAGATCTGCCCTTATTGTAAAGATTAAAATATAACTGAATTAATTTGAGATTGACTGGAATCTTGAATCAATAAATGATTAATCAATTAATTGTGGATATTTTTTAATTAAACATGGAAAAAAGTAACCACGTAATTAACATTGAATATGAGACTAAAGCAGTTGAGAATATTTGAGAATTTAAAAATAATAATAGTCATTCCAAATGGGAGAAAAGTATTCATATTACGCTACTGAATGACCTCTCAGAAATTTCTAAACGAAAGGGTAATACGTACGTATCTTAAGAATGTAGCTGTTACGTGAAACGAGTACGAATCGAAGGAAAACCGATGATTTCGTGCCCATCCATCAATGAAATGAGGATAAACGGGACCGGTGAATGAAGAGACCGTCGATGCGAGCAATTAATTCAGGTGGATAACTCCTCGCCCAGCACCACTACGAGCAACTGTTTTTGCGAGGACACCTCTACGATTTCGGTGATCGCTTGAAAGATTTGATAAGATTCCTAAATAAGTAACTAAATAAATAATTTTTGAACAGTGTCTCGGGCCTGTGCCCTTCTAGATTATAGTGCAGAAGTTTTCCCGACTCGATCGTCTTCTGATGTTGAGAGAAGTGACGAGTCGGTGACAAGTGTGAGTTGATACGCGGGTTGGAACTCGGATCAAAGTTGGACGGGATCAAGTCAAATTATAATTAAAGTTTTGAAGAATCTCGAATATCCCTTTAGGATATCGATTGTTTTTCCAGCCTTGTAATTTTAGCATTCTTTACTCCATTGACTTAAAATTGACAATACTTTTTTTCCTCGCTGCCCCACGCCAGCCGTAATTAATTTGCTAACATTGTTGGTCCTTCGAGCCGGATAGTGCGTCAGCCGAACAGCATAGCCACATGACTAATGATTGAATGGCGAACTGACTTGTTGAATTGTTGTTGAGTGCCACTGTCCCTGAAACACATTCTTCGGACTTGTTAATCTATACTAAGTGACACTTGTCCCAAGGACACACTCTTGGGACTCGTTAATTACTGGCTGCCAAGCTACAGCGGTATCAAGACGCAGTCTCGATATTCGTTATTTTACTTGCTGCCTTGTTGTGTACGCCTTAAGTCAGGCCTGATGTACTTAATGACAATGAAAACTTATATTTTTAGCATCTGTGACCAGCCAGATGACCATGACTGTGACATTGATTAGCATGCTTCTGGCTGTGACTAGTCAGATGCCATGTAATGCGCCGCTCGAGGCCAAGACCGTGACTTTGACTAGCGTGCACCTGGCCGGACGCGGACAGATCTCCAGCAGTTGCCGGACTATATTGTTGACAATACTAAGCTGGAGGGTATGGCAGATTATATGAGATTGATCTTCGCAGCGGATGGAAACAATCTCGTCTAAGCAGGTTTCTCTGTGTGCAGCTTGATGCTTCTCGGCGGGCGGAGATAACTGTTACTCTTTATTCTATTTTTTATTTCTGATTTAACCCTTCACCAAACTTTCGAAGCAGGCGGGATGTTAATTCTTTTTTCAGCTGATATCCAGCTTTTTCTTTTCAGTTCCGTCCTAACTTTCGTTCCAAGCACTTGTGACCTCTTTCTGAAAAAAAGTTCGACCCGCTTCATTATTAAAGGTGATATTTATTATCGGTTCGAGTTCCAACCCGTGCACTCAAAAGTCTGAATGCTTTCGGATTATCGTGAAGTGATGTGATAAGTGTCCCATTGACTGTGACCAGTTTTTTCTCTGCTGGGTTATAGTGATGAAATTTACCTCACTCTATCGCCTTCTGCTGTTGTGAAAACTGACTTATCGGACGATATATACCTCCAGTCAAGTCGGGATTAATCTTTCGAGGAAGAATCGTGGTCGTTGCTTCGGAACCTACACTTGGGCTAAGTAGAATCTCGGATCATAGTTGGTTTTTATCAAGGCCTATTATAATTAGAGGAAATTAGAAGAATCTCGACTAGCCGTTTAAAAAATCGATTGTTTTTACACCTTTGCAGTTTTAGCATATTCTTTTATTTGCTTTTACTGCAATTTTTGTTTCCAATGTGAAAACTACCTTGCCGGCAGCTAATGCGTCAAAAATGTAGTACACAAAATTGGCGTGCGAACTGCGATCGCTGGCGACTCTCCCACATGTCATATGTTCTGAACGCGTTCTACTCTAATTAATCGGAAAATTGTCGTTTTTTTTTCATAAAGTCGATTGTTTTCGAATGCTTAGTAACCTTCACGAATACTTCGTCAGTGTCAGAGTTCTGCGAAAAAACTAAGTTTGCAGATGTGTTTCAAGGACTCTTCTACTATCTACCACTTTCTTCTCAAAATCCGTCTGCTCTCGGAGTATCTCCAAGCATTTTACCGTTTCATAAAATTGATATTTTTACCCAAAATATTAATTTCTCCAGCATGAGAGGAACTTCCTGTAGGTTATATTAACCTGAGGATGACGCAGAACCCCAAATATTATGTCAGTTTTCTTTATTTTATTTTAAAAGTCAGTTATATGGGACCAGAGCCGTACATTATTATTATTATTATCGATTAGCAATTCGAACTCGAAAGCTCATTGCCTCATCTACCCGAAACCGCCACGCATCTCTATCCTGTGCATCCTCCATCCAGTTTAAGTAATCATGTCCTAGTTCTTTTAATTTACGCGCTTTCATAACTCTATTAATATTTGCTGACCCGTAGAGAGCATGCAGCTCATCATTATGCAATTTTCTCCATTCACCGGTCTCTTCGTCCCTCTTTGACTATAGATTTTTCTAAGTTCTTTATTTTCGAAAACTCTAAACCTATTCTCCACTCCCTTCGTCAGCGCCCACGTTTCACACCCGTACATGACGACCGACATTATTATCGTTTTGTAAATTCTTACTTTGATGTTTCTAGATAGCAATCGCGATTTTAGTAGCGTGTTTGCTGCATAATAGCACCCATTGCCAGCGTGCAGCCGCGCGTAGATTTTCGTTTTAATGTTATTTTCGCTAGTTATAATAGACCCGAGGTATTTAAACTCGTTAACCCTTTCGAATTTCATATTTCCGGCCATTAGATCCCCGCGTACATTACTTTGTTCGGATCTGGCGACGGTCATATATTTTGTCTTCGATTCGCTAACTTCCAAACCAATATCTTTGGCTTTTGTAATCAAGATTTCTGCATTTTTAACTACGGTTTCTTTATCATCCCCTAGTAAGTCGAGATCATCCGCATACCCAAGAATTTGTATTATCCCATTGAGGGTAGCACCGTTCGGATTCGCTTGTACCTGTCCCAGCGATGTACACAGCAAAAAAAAATCAAGTTCTGATTAACCAACATCCTTAACTGCGTCAACAGCTAGCCTGCGCATCTGCCAACGTGTTCCAACATAGAGTAGAGTAGAGTGTGGCTACGCCCAAAATGCCTGATTCTTGGAATTATACTCTCTTGTAGCCCCGTCAGGCGGGACAGATACCGGGAGTGTACAGTACTAATTTTCGATCTAAAAACCAGAGTTCCATAAAATGTAAAAGATTTTATACATATATTATCAGTTATAACGAACGTAGTAAATTTCTTTTTTTGAAACCGGTTTATGTAAATATCAGTATCGCCGACGGCGTTGGAGAGAACTTTAATTAGTCATTTATCTACATCGAAACAATGAAGATGGTTCATACACTAGTCTTCCACTTAGTGATTATCCTTAATTCTCTTGGTGAATATAATATGATAATACCCTTATAACTTTAAGTAACTTTTTATGCTTTCTGCGAGTAACATTTCAACCGATATGATCCGCTTTCTATATCCCAATTGCTATTTTTCCAAACTCCGCCTGTGTCTGAAATAAGTGCGATTGCATTCGGAAAAAATTCATCGGGAATACGGAACGTGTGTCTTCAAAAAATGGAATCCGCAAATTGTCCATATTGATGCGGAACTTTTAAGAATTTTAGAACTTTCGGAACCCGAAAGTACTCTGAGCAAAAGTTGAAGCGCATATTTCTCCTCATTCGAATTCTGCTAAAATGAGAAGGTAAATCCTAAAAGGGGCATTCCATATCAAAAATTTTTTTGTGTTGGCTTTTTGGGTCGCTGATTTCAAATCTGTTTTGATAACGCTTGAAAACAAAATAGCAGATCCAATATGGCGACAAAAAAACTAAACAGAGATGCCCCTCCAACGGTATATTTCAATAATAACTTAATTTGTTTGAAAATCACTTTCATCTTCAAGCACACTCTTTCCCTTAATGCCCCTTTTCCCCCTTTTTTAACAATTCTTCTTTTCTCCCGTTTTCGAAAAATTTCTCCCTTGATTTTCGGTTAGAAATTCATCTCGCAGTTTTTCGTAGACGGCCATTATGTTGTGAAGACACATAAGGTAATTCATTTCATAAAAGGTTTAAGAACATTTCATAATCTCGTTTTATTATATTTTAATTAACGCTCATTATATGGCCGTATTTTTTTAGTTTCTGAATATAAAATATAATTAAAAATTATAAAATAAAGTGAATAATAAAATTGCTACATCTGCTTTAGTACGGTTTTAATTTTAAATCGTTTTCAGTTATCTTTTGAAAGACAAATACTCAGAAAAAATATGTTTTAAATCCAAGAAAAATATTCATTAGATCTCAGTCAAGCCCCATTAAGTTTAACACGTATTTTCCATAAGAAAACAAGACGTTTTTGTAAAGTTTCATTTAGAATCGGCAATATTTATTTTTGATTATAACAATTATTTTTGTTAACTTTAATTGATTATTGCCTTGCTCTAACTGAAAATTTGAAAACAAGTTGAATTGTGAAGAGAAATGTTGAGGTTCGACTTGGTATACCTAATATTGACGATTCTGAGTAAATTGACAAAAATGTCTTTTTTTATGGGAAATACGTCTCAAACTGCATGGGGCTTGCGGTACCTCTGAATATAATTTTTTTTTAAATACGCATTAGTTTTGGTTCCGATTTCGTTCCGGGTTTGGAAAGTTCCATATTGGAAACGTTCGTGTCCGGAACGAGAACATTATTATTTTTTACTTTTCTTATATTTATTTGCTAAAATCTTATTATTTTATAATTTTATTCTTTTATTTATTAAATTTGTAACTTTTGTTAAATTATTTTCGATCTATATTTTTGAGAATTTGTGAGTTACAAAAATGTTGCAACGTTGCAATATGTTAGATAACCATATAAATATTGTATGACCCTATTTAATCATTTTAATTAAAATATATTTTAAGTATGATTATTGATCCATTTCTATTTTTCATTACAGAATTAATTTCGCCGTTCGACTCTTTACCTAATGGCGAACACACACATTACGAATCTTTCTATGGCGGACCTTACGTTAGGGCCAGATCTCATTCTCCTGCCAGACCTCATCCAGAGAATAATTCTTCTCCTGCCAGGCCTAGTTTTCAGAGACCTTCTTCTCCTGCCAGGCCTTCTCCTGAGAGACCTTCTTCTCCTGCCAGGTCTTCCCTGCAGAGACCTTCTTCTCCTGCCAGGCCTTCTCCTGAGGGACCGTCTTCTCCTGCCAGGCCTTTTACTCTTGCCAGGCTTGCTTCCGCTAAAAATGAATATCAGCCTGGAATAGTACTACAACACACTTTTCCAGACAAAATTCAGGCTCATATAAGACATGCAGGTGCAACTTATCGGAAAATAAAACCAAACGAAGAACATAGTGTTCTAACGAACTCCAGGGGTCAAATCGTGGGAATACTTGAGGATAATATTCTTCGTGGAATATATAATTATACGCGTAAATGTACACACCGGGTTGTAGTGGAGAAGGAATCTGGTATAATGCATCGAATCGAGCCGGAACAAGCCGAAAATTTTCGTGGAAGCGGGCGTTTTTATATATACAAAGACCGTCAACTGCCACAACATTAATTTAATTTTTTATTAAATGTTCAGCTAATGTACAATATTGTTTATGAACCACAAACTACGTTGATTGTGCTTAATAAATCACCAAATAGACAAATTACGAGGTTGCTAATTTTCCAACTTTTGAATTGTACCTAGATTTTGTTTCTGACAAAATAGGAATCTAGCCTATTCTTATACCTCGGTTCGTGTTTTTAATATTTCTATATTTAACCACTCAGCTTATAATTTAAATTTTAGTTACCTTTGATAAATAATTGTTAATAAATTAACTTTTTCTTTGATATGCATTTTACCGCACAAAAAAATATTTTTAATTGAACATTCAACTACTTCGTTGAAAGTTGACCATTCGTCTTTTCAGACAAAATATTTGTCTTTTTGGATTTAGGAAAAATCAACTGTCTTCTAAAAAATCTATTGGCCTGAAAATTGTATAATTTTGTCGTAAATTAGTCCTTCTGCTTGAAGGATTATCTATTTGGCTGTAAATGCAACTATCTGATTAAAAATTAATGTTGTTCTTGAAAATGTAACTGTTTCGTTGAAAATTCATCTTTCTAGGTTGAAAATTTAACGATTTTCTTCAAAAGTCATATTTTTTTCGAAAATTCAAGAGTTTTGATGAAAAATCGTCTCTCTAGATTAATAATTCATCTTTTTTGGTAGAAAACTTCTGAGTTGAAAATTCAACTGTCTCTTAAAAATTCGACTTTTTGGCTTGATGATTCAACTATTTGTTTAAATATGAAACTGTTTTTGGTTGAATTTCGATGTTTTGTTTTAAGAATAGAACATTTAGTTGAAAATTCATCTCTGGAGGTTGAAAGTTCAACTGATTTTTTGAAAATTCCTTTCTTCTGCTTGAAAGTTCAACTACACTTGAACCTGCATTTCAGGAAACTTGATTTGCGCCTTCCGACAAATGATGCCGCGCCGCGGTTTCGGTTGAGAAGAGCCGCGGGGCAAAAAGGGGGGGACGTTCTTGCTCATTCATGCGTGACAAAACAGTAGCATTGCCATAAAGCACTGTACCCTAACGGCCTAACTGGATTACTGCGTCACGTTGCATCTCATTGCGTCAGTTCACTCTCGATGTTCATACGGCCTTGAATTTCACGTTCGGAGAGCCTGCCTTTGAGCCAAAGGTTATAACAAAAACCGTGCTTAAATCCATGTTCGCGTGTTTTTGGTTATAAATGCAACTGTTTAATCTGAAATGTTTTTGTTGTTGTTGAAACCTTAACGTATACTGCTGACCCACGCAGTTTCTCAGAGGGCAGAGCGAGAGATGGCTGCGACTCTTGCCTCGGAAGGGCCGCGGTGCGCGACTACTCAGTCGAGTATATTGCGCAATATTATGCATTCCAATTGGAAACGGCTCAAGCGGCCCTGACTGTTTACGTTTCATTTCCCCCGATTTACCAACGGCCATACCACGCTGAAAAACCCAGTTCTCGTCAGATCACTGAAGTTAAGCAGCGTTGGACGCGGTTAGTACTTGGAAGGGTGACCATTCAAGAATACTGACATGAGTGCTGTTGGCACATCGTGGGTGTGGTGAGCCCACACTTGTAGTTATTTATAACTACAAGAAAAACCTAGAAACACTACCCGAATCGGGTAGTGTCACGCCTACCCTGAAAGGGAAATGGTTTAATGGTATATATATATAGTAACAAGGCTATTTGCAGGCAACTCTTGACACTGTTACTAAATCAAGTTCTAAGTGTATATATACTGGATATCACAAAAGTCTCGGGACGGCTGAATATTTTCTCGGGTAAGTTATTTTTCAGGGAGGTCAAGGTCATTCTTGAAGAAGCTTTTCAAATTTTTTTCGTAACGAGCAAAGTTACTAACTTTAACCAGTCGTATTGAGTAGTGATCTTGAGCATGACCTTAACGATGACCTTCAAAGTCATTTCAAGGTCAAATTTTTTCCATTGGAAAATATCCCGTGGATAACCCTAGGATATCCGGGATGTCCATGGGAGGTTTCCGGAATATTTATATGTCCCAAGTAGGATTTTGAAATTTGTATATATCCTACTTTGGATATTTGAATATCCCAAAAACGTCCCATAAAGATTCCGAATATCCTGGGGATATCCTCATTTCCGCCTTGCAGAATTATCCTTGTGATATCCCTGGGACAACTCGGGAGATAAATGGGATCGAATGGTATATCCCTCTATATCCTATTTCCGTAAGGAATAATTTTTCTTTTGAAATATGATCCATTTATGTTGAGAAAATCCAAGCATAATTCTTTTACATTATTTTAAATTAAATCTTAAAATAACATCTACTTTTAATATTTGTATCAGTTTTAACGAATGTAGTAAATTACTTTCCCATGACTGATTTGTGCAAATATAAGTACCGCCTACGGAAAAGACAACTTTAATTAGTTCTTTATCTACCTTGGAAAAATGAAGATTATTCATACACTGGTATTTTCTTCAGGCATTATTCTTCATTTTATTGGTGAATATAATATTATAATATACTTATAACTTTAAATAACTATTAAGGCTTTCCCCAAATAACATTTTCCCAAAATTAATCGGAGTTATATATCATAGTTTAAAAAAATTACAACAACAAAATTTTGCTTGTTTTCTTGTCAGAATTATTTTTTGTTTATTAAAATCGGTTGATCCGTTTTCGATAAAAACTACTTTTTTATTTTCCTTTTCCCCTCAAAGACTTCCAAAAAAATGCGATTTTAAGGTGAATGTTTTGGGAACATAATTTAAAATTTTCTCCCATAGCAGACCCAAATAATTGTTATACGTTGGTTCCTATGTGAAATAAAATTTGTTAAAACTTTGACCTTGAAATGACATTTTTTTGGAAATTCTGGAGAGAGAAAGGAAAATTGAAAAAGTCATTTTTCTCGAAAGCGGCTCAACCGCTTTTAATGAAAAAAATTTGTTGTGACCAATGAGATAATTGTCTAGAATTTTTTTTAATTCTGAAAAAAAAAACAGAATAATTTTTTTTTCAACCTAGATTCACGACTCCGATTAATTTAGGGAAAAATATGTTGAAGTAAAAAAAAAGTTTTCCATCCGCATTTTTTGTCAGAGTTGAAAAAAAAATCTAATTAGTCTCACTGACCTTTGTAATTCTTTTTGTTTATCAAAATTGGTTGATCCGTTTACGAAAAAGTGTAATTTTTACATGCTAACTCTGCTAGGCCCTTTCAGGAAATTTGAAAAAATTTTCGATACTCTGAATTTCCGTAAATGAATCTACCATGAATTTCCAAAATTTTAGAACTTTCCGTAATTATCAAAACTTTACTAAATTCATATTAAAATTAGAATAAAGTTTCTGAAATTCCTTCATATAAGCAGAAATCATGCCGGTGTTACAAAAAACGTCTAGAACTATGCATTTGTTATCCCTTTCTATTTCTTATTGCAGAATTAGGTTCGTCGTTCGACTCTTTACCTAATGGTGAACATACCAATTACGAATCTTTTTATGGCGGACCTTATTCTGCTGCCAGACCTTCTCCTGAGAGTAATTCTTCTCCTGGCAGGCCTTGTCCTGAGAGACCGTCTGCTCCTGGCAGGCCTTATCCTGAGAGGCCGTCTTCTCCTGCCAGGCCTTGTTCTGAGCGACCTCCTTCTACTGCCAGACGTTCTCCTGAGAGACCTTCTTCTCCTGCCAGGCCTCTTACTCTTGCCAGACGTGCTTCTGCTAGAAATGTGAATCCACCTGGAACAGTACTACAGCACACTTTTCCTAAAAATACTCGGGTTCATGTAAGATACCCACGTGGAATTTTTCAGAAAATGGTACCATATGAAGAACATCGCGTTCTTGCCAACTGCAAGGGGAAAATCGTTGGAATTTTTGAGGATAATATTCTTCGTGGTCTATATAATTGCACAAAGTCAAGTAAACATCGGGTTTCAGTGGACAAGGAATCTGGTGAAGTGCATCGAATGGACTCCAAAGAATTTCCTGGAGGCTCGACATATGAAATATACAAAGTCTAGCGACCCTCACAACATTAATTTTTTAAACGTACTACCATCATTAGTAGTTTTTCGATTTGAGGGAAAAAATAATTTGTAATAAAAAATTCTAATAATTATTTACTTTTTGGGTTTATTTGTTTAGTTGTATTTAAGTTTATACAAATATATTAATTTTCCGAAGATTTTCGAGGAATTTCAAGAAGATCGGAAAATCTAATGCATAATTGATATTTCAACCAAAAAATATTTTTATTTTTATTAAAAAACAGTTGAATTCATAAAAAAGAAGTTGAATCCTAAGCCACAACAGATTCATTTTTAACCGTAGCATTCATTTTCAATCCAGAAGATTAATTCTCGAACAAAAAAGAAGAATTTTCAACAAAATAGTTACATTTTTAATCAAGAAGATGAAATTTTCACCAAAAGAGATAAATTTTCAAACGAAAAGAACGAATTTCCAAACAAAAAATATTGTTCAATCCAGAAGGAAAACAAATTTTAACCAAATTACAATTTGAACTGAAAAATATTCTTTTATTTGTTTTTAAGCCAAATTTCCCCCAAAATAGTTAAATTTTCAAACCAGAAAGACGAATTTTCAACAAAATAGTTCAATTTTCAATCAAAGAGATGAACTTTCAACTACAATGATGAATCATCAACACAAAATATTAGTTTTGAACAAAACAGATCAACATTCAATAAAGTAGTTGAATTTTCATCCAAGAGGTTGAATTTTTAACCAAGGAGATTAATTTTCTACCATAAAAGAGCAATTTTCGGCAAAATACATGAATTTTTAACCAAATAGTTGAATTTTAAACTAAAAAAGACGAGTTTTCAGCCAATTAATTAAATTTTCAACCAAATGGAATTTTGTACCAAACGAGATGAGTTCAGTACCAAGGTGTCGCATTTAAAGTATATACCATCCGCAGTGCATTTAATCGATTTCAATGGAATGTTTGTTTACAGTCCTGTTTGGAAAACCAAAGCATAACCATACATTTCAAAAACTTGTCAGATTTCCTCAATATAATTGATGATTTTTATTTTGAAACGTGCTGATGCTTTAATTATCATCTAAGTTAAATCTTATCTAACATCTACTTCAAATATTTGTATTAGTTTGATCGAATGTAGTGAATTTCTTTTCTTGGACTGATTTATATAAATGTACATAAGTATCGCCTGCGGCGATGAAGAGAACTTCGTTTAGTTCTTTATCTACCTTGATAAAATGAAGATTGTTTATAGACTGGTCTTTTCCTTAGTGATTATCCTTAATTCTTTTGGTGAATATAATAATATAATATACTCATAACTTTAACTAACTTTTCAGGCTTTCCCCAAGTAACATTTTCTCCGATATAATCCGCTTTCTGACTTTGTCACAAATGAGTATTTTAAGAGTTTTTCCCTCAGTCAATATTGATCGTACGAGGAAAATATATTTTTCAATATTGTTGTATATTACTGTCTTTCTCCCTAACGGGTGCGAGAGGCTTTACTTCCCACTTCACTAATAGTGAATTACGCATAGCGGAATGATAAACAAATATCGCAATAAGTCTTTAAATTTTTGGGCGCCAGCCAGGTCCTCGTACCAGACAATGACAAAAAAGGAATTATATCGGAACTTTACCTGGCAATAGAACTTTAATTTAGTGGGAAGAAAAAACAGGAAGGGATCGGGAATCTTATCTCAGGGGGTGGTTCTTAAAATCACAATGGCCATAGTCTTATCACGTGACAGTTTTCAACATTTTATTCAAACAGAAATAGAAAAGTAAAAGGGAATGTGTTTTCACAATTGGGTAGATTTTCCCGACATTTTCAGCGTTAGTTTTACGTTCGGATCACCTCAAAACAAATTAAGAGACGCAAAATCGGAAAAAACGAATCGAATAAGACCACGTGGCGTGTGGCTCCAAACGGCATACAGGCGACCACGCGAAAGTGACGCAGAATACAAAATAATCACGTGAAAATGCGCACTAATGAGCTTTATGAAGTGACAATTTACTATTTTAGTTTAGATAAAACGGAATAGAAATGACCACCTTTACAGGTTGATACATTTTACCGACATTTCGAACGCCAAACCCACGGTAAAACACATCAGAAAATGGAAGTTAGGAATTAAAATATAGGAATAGACCACGTACTGATTTGACTACCAATCAAAAGAATTATAAATCAAACAATTTTACAAAGAGCACTCAACAAAAGGCGGAGAGGTCAAGCTTTGACATTTCCGTAATTTTTTAGTTCCAATCAAAGTCAATGCGCTTAATTAGGAATAGGTCCAATTCCAGAATCAAATTCTCGTATCAATTAGACATTTCGTATCAATTGTTATACGCGGCTCGCATAGAGCGAGACTCTTTTATTGGTAGATTTAAAACACTCTCGCAGACGACGTTTATTCATTGAGTAGTCTGCAGTAAAACTGCAACCATCTTAGAATTATAATAACTAGGAATTAGACCTGCGAGTAAGAGAAAGAGGAGGAGGTACTGTGTGAAGTGACGCCAGCCGGGACGTCAGCAAGGCGGCAGGGCGAGTAGAGGCGAGAGTCGCGAGAAGAGCGCGCGCGTAGCTCGACGCGCGCATCTCCCTCCAACGATTTTCTACCCTCTCCGCTCGACTCCCACGCAACGCCCACACAGCCTCCCCGTTAAAAGGGCGCGCACGGGCCCAGAACGTCAGAAGTATTTGGGAGCTGGTAGCCAGAGCCCTCACACTAAATCCTACAGCTGGATGCCAGCCGTAGGTCTTCACCAGCAAGCCATTGCCGTGACGAACCACTCGCACACAAAATCTCCAGATCTCTCTCTCTCGATCTTCAGAGGCCTCCAGCTGGAAACCAGCTAGAGGCCGCCTGGACACGCATCTTCGTCACCCTCTTCTGGGGACGCGCCTAGAATGCACCGACAAAACGAACTCCGACTCTCTCCGACTTTGTAAAATCATGGTAAGACATAGATCACAAATAAAAACCTAACCTACATACAATTCTTTCTCTCATTATTTAACTTCTCCCCCTTCTTTCCTGCGCTAACGGGTTAGCTGGCATACCAGCCTGTCCGGTTTCGCTGAAACAGCTGGCATACCAGTCATTTCAGCCGACACACTGACTAACTTCATCCCTTTCCCACTTTCTAACGAATTGAATTTCCGCTAATCAAATTCTTTTCAGAAGAAAAGAGAAAAAGAAAACGCCCGCTCAACTTGCTATCTATTTCTATCTTATGAGATAGACACATCACGGCGCCTTTCCTCCTCCCTCGACATTTATCCTCTCACTTCCTCCTCGGGTACACTCTAGATCACTCTTCCAACCTGCTATCTGTTTCTATCTTATGAGATAGACACCTCACACCCTCCTTTCACCTCCCTCGAAATCTATCCACCATACATCCCTCCTCTACAAAAATGACAACATTTCCTCTCACTCCCTCCTATGGTTCCCCTACCTTTCCTGTCTCTCCTTATCTCAAGAGATAACTCCTCACTTTCTCTTAGTAGATAAAAATCTATTATCCCCGACGACTATCCTTCTTACTGCTTCCCACAAATCCCACCCAAAAGTAAGGAGCATATCACAATTTTCGTATTAATTAGGCCATGGTTATCACAAATTGCTCAGCACGAATCACTTACTTCCTACCTTATGGAAACCAAGAACGACAGTGAATGTGTCATGGCAGGCTCGGAGCATACAATTGAGCATTAAGGTGCGTTCAGAGTTATCAAGGCACGGTCGATGGATACGAGATTTATGTAAAATTAGTAAACCATTCAATTCGACAATAGTAAACTTGCAATCGTAGACAAGTTCAGTAACAATGTATATAACAATAAACAATATCCAATATTATCGTATTGAGATGTTCTTAAGAAGCAAACACTCAGAAAAAAGATTTTTTGATTTTAAATAAATGCATTGGCTCTTAGTCAAAGGAAACTTTCTTTGATTTGAAGAAATGATTTCTTATTTCTTTATTTCACAGTTATTTTTGGTTAAACGAGTACAATTATTATAAAGAAATCGTTTCTTTAATTTAAAACAAATATTTTTCTGAATGATTCTGGCATTCCAAATCTTTCTGTTGTTTCCACATTTTCGACATGGATCCATTTTGAAGATTTTTCTAATTAAAACTTCGCCAACTTCTTTAATTTTGAATTTCGAGATTATGTTTCATATTCACACCTCCAATTTTCTTTTGAATGTCTTCATGTTGTTCACTTCAATACATTTTTTCCCCAAATTATCCGTATTTGTACATCATGGTTTCAAAAAATGTCAACAAGATTTCGCTAGTCTCTTTTGGGTGAGAATTTTTTCAATTTTTCCTCCATAACTTGTAGAATAATGCGATTTCAAGGTTACTATTTTGTAAAATCTTACCTCACACAGGTTCTTATCGCATTTCGCTTATTATCTTTCACGAATTTTTTACATTAAAAATGATAATTGAAAATTTGCTCTCATAGCAGACCCAAATTAATGCTATAAGCTGGTGCCTTTCTGACATAGAATTTCCCAACACTTTAACCTCGAAATCACATTTTTTGGTAGTTATGAAGAGGAAAAGGAAAATAAAAAAGTAATTTTTTTCGAAATGGGCTCAACCGATTTTAATGAACAAAATATATTTGTGACCAATGAGACAATTTTCGAGAAAAATAAAAAAAATATCTTGACCAAAAAAATAGATACATTTTTTTGTAAGCTGGATGCACGTCTTCGATTAATTTAAGGGGAAAATATGTTGAAGTAGACAAAATAGGGATATTTTTTCACACCAAATTGGAGATGTGCACATATAACATAACCTAAAAACAGAGTTTTTTTTCATCTATGCAGTTGCAATTTTTAAGCATGCTTACTCTGCTCTTTCCGGAAATTTGAAAAAATTTTAGATACTCTGAATTTCCGTAAATTTCCAACATTTTCAAAAATTTCCATAATTATCTAAAATTTTATACATTTTTTTATTACAGAATTGGTTTCGCCCTTCGATTCTTTACCTAATGGCGAACATACAAACTACGAATCTTTTTATGGCGGACCTTATTCTGCTGTCAGACCTTCTCCTGAGAGTCATTCTTCTCCTGCCAGGCCTTGTCCCGAGACACCTTCTTCTTCTGCCTTTTCCTACCAGGCCTTGTCCTAAGGGACCGTTTTCTGCCGTCAGGCCTTGTTCTGAGCGACCTTCTTCTTCTGCCAGAAATTCTCCTGAGAGGCATTTTTCTCCTGCCAGGCCTTGTCCTGAGCGACCTTCTTCTCCTGCCAGACCTCTTTTTCTTGCCAGGCGTGCTTGTGCTATAAATATAAATCCGGCTGGAATAGTACTACAGCACACTTTCCCTAAAAATATTCAAGCTTCTATAAGATACGCAGGTAAAATTTTTCACAGAATACGACCATACGAAGAACATCTTGTTTTAACCAACTCCAAGGGGGAAATTGTTGGAATATTTGAGGATAATATTCTTCGCGGCTTATATAATCGCACAACGTCAAGTAAACATCGGGTTTCAGTGGACAAGGAATCTGGCATGATGCATCGAATGGACTCTAAAGAATTCACTGGAGGCACAGCCTATGAAATATACAAAGCCCAGTGAACCCCACAACATTAATTTAATTTATTTTTAAAGTACTACCATCATTAGTAGTTTTTCAGTTTTATGAGAAAAATAATTTTTAATACAAAATACAAATTTCTAATAAACATTTTTTTGCTTGATTTCTTTAGATGTATTTGAAATTATATAAAAAATATTTTTTATTTCAAATCATAAAGAATTTTAAAAATATTAAAACCATTATCGGAAATCTTTTAAATTTAAAAAATATTTGTAATCTCTTAAAAACTTCTAAAATTTCTTGATGTCTTATAAATTGAATCGAAATATTCCTAAAATCGCGGTAAAGCAGTGGATAAGGGTTTTAAAATGAGCCTAAAAATTCTTTTGACGGTATTAGTGAGCACTTCAATATTATGGAAAGTAAAGTGGATAACATAGCGTTAGGGTTAAAAAATCTTTAGGATAGGATCGATACTGTAGAAACAGTCGCTAATGAGAAATCGGAAATTTACGACAATCAAGCTTGCTCCAATAATTTCACAGTTTTTGTATAAAAGAACTGGAAGATAGGAATAGTCGAAAAAAATAAACTCGTAATCTTTGCGGTAGCAGAAATGTTTGTAGATGAAATGCTGATAGGACACGTGAGTCACAACATCTGTTATAAATACTGAGATGTGTCGACACTGAATTTCAATGAGAAGAGAAAACTTTCCACTAAACTCGGAAAAATTACAGAACCAGGAACAGTCCAGACCAATCAAATTGATTCTGGAAACAGAAATAAATGCAAGGATCATTGGAATATCAGAACAGGAGAATGAATGGAGAAGCAGATATCCGTATTATGTATTGGCAAGGAACTCCGGTCATAATCAAATCGTCAACAAGAACAAAGCTGATGGAAGAAAACAAGAGGATTGCGAGTCAGTGAAACTATTTACGTTAACTAGTGACTATGACACACGATGCAGCTCGGTCCTCTCCTACGCGTCTGACTTCTCCATCTTCCCGAATAGAAGAAGAAAAGAGACTCTGGCGAGAGTGACAGGGCAAGAGGATTTCCCCTGCTGCCTTGCTCCCCTATAAACAGGCCCTACACTAGCATGTAAGACTCCCGGTTCTTTCGCTCCCGTTCTTCGGACCGAGGAAAACACCCACTGTATCTGCACTGAGCGAAGAATTCCCGTGTAGTTCGGGTTTACAACCCAATAGTTCGGGTGGTTTCTCTTTTTTTTCGCACGAAGTTTTGGCGCGCTTGCACGCCTACAAAGCATATATTCCGGAAGATAACGTTTTGACAGTATATTTAATTAAACTGAGGACCAGATTATTCATTATTCATACTCTCAATAAAATTATTAATTAACTCTTTCATCAGTTCTTTCTATACTTTGAAAAAATGAAGATCGTTTATACACTGGTCTTGGTGATTATCCTGAATTTTATTGGTGAATATAATAATATGATATACTTATAACCCATTTAATGACATTTTCAAAATTTAGGACCACTTTTGGAATTTTGACCCCAAATTCGTGTTCTGCGACTTGAAAAACTCGCTCGTTATGACATTCATAGAAACCTGCCAATTTAATATAATTTTCAAAATTTTAAGTCACGTTTAAGTTTCGGGCTTTTCTGAAATTTTCATCTCTTCTTCATCAAAGAGAATCATTTTGTTAAACAATATCTTTCTTCTGGGGATTTTTCTTTTTCTGAAATAAAAACTAAAAATTATTCATTTACCTCTTATTTCACACTGGAAGGGGAGGGAAGAACTAATTAGTAAAGAGTGTGTAAAAATTGGACAAAAAGTTGAAAATTGCAGGAAAAAATGCTCCCTCTAACATTATTCAAAGAGTATTATTAGAAAAAATAAGAAAAATGTTCGAACAATCACGTTTATTAATTTTAATTAATTATGATCTGGCTCTACTTAAAAAGCGGACAAAAAGTGGAAGAGAAAAAACCGCTACTTTCTACCATTATTCTAAGAGAATATTGTTACTAAAATGTTGCAACGTTACGAAATAATAATAATAATAATAAATCTTTATTGAGTTCATAAAAAGAAGGATATGTACATGGCAGACAGAGTTAACATAAGAACCCAAAGGGCGAGGTACAGCTTAAAGCTGCTTTCAAACCTAACCCTCCGTTAAATGTTGTTGGATGGTAGATTACCATATGCTTTAGAGTATTAATTGTCTCTATTTAGTCCATTCAATTAAAATATATTTCAAGTATTGCCATTCATCTATTTCTATTTCTTATTACAGAATTAGGTACGCCGTTCGACACTTTACCTAATGGCGAAAACACAAATTACGAATCTTTTTATGGCGGACCTTATATTCCGACTGGACCTCATTCTCCTGGCAGACCTTCTACAAAGAGAAATTCTTCTCCTGTCAGACCTTCTACAAAGATAAATTCTTCTCCTGTCAGACCTTCTCCAGAGAGAAATTCTTCTCCTGCCAGACCCACTCCAGAGAGACCGTCTTCTCCTGCCAGGCCTCTTACTCTTGCCAGGCTTGCTTCTGGTAAGAATGAAAATCTGCCTGGAATAGTCCTACAACACACTTTTCCTCAAAAAATTGAGGCTTATATAAGATACTCAGGAAGCACTTATCATTGAATACAACCATACGAAAAACATCGTGTTTTAATGAATTCCAGGGGTGGAATCGTGGGAATATTTGAGAGTAATATTCTTCGCGGACTATATAATTTCACAAAGTCAACTAAACAGCGGGTTGCAGTAGACAAGGAATCTGGTGTAATCTATCGAATGGGCCATAAAGAAGTCATGGGGATATTTCCTGCAGGCTTGAGATATAAAATGTTCGAAGTCCAGCGACCCCCGCAACATTAATTAATTTTTTTTTAATGTGCTATCAGCATCAGTAGTTTTTCGATTTTTAGGGAAAAAATAGTTTTTAATACTAAATACAAATTTCTAATAACTATTTATTTTTTAGGCTTATTCATTTATTTGTTCTTAGGGAAATAGTTCAGACGGCCCTGAATGTTTACCTTTGGATTCCCCCGATTTAGGATCAAGGCTATTCGCAGGCTACCCCCGACACTGATTTCAAACCGGGGGTTTGGTGTTCACAGAACAAATTTCTCGCTAAAGTTCTTTTAAATCTGGAGCTATCTCGATACATTTTGTCGGGAAAATTGGATCGTCTGCTGATGGGCTTGCAAGGGGAGCAAGCAAATTTGACAAAACCGATCGGAAAATATTTGTTCCATGTTGTGAAATTTGTATTTTCCACTAGCCCCTATATGTAAGTATTAAAAAAATGTATAGATTTTGGCACATGTCTTGCGAAATGTGTATTCAATATCATATTCAATTTTAGTAACAATTGTGTAGGAGGGAATCGATTTAGCAGTTAAAAAGTGCTGCAAGAAAATCTATTTCTCATCATTTTCTACTTTTAGGGCTATTTTGATTACGTTTTCCTTGTTTTCGATAAGTGATAAGTATTCTCATTTTTGCAAAGAACTGAATTTTCAATAGATTTAATGTTTATAAGAATAATTATTGTTCCAAAGTCATCATATTTGCTATTGTAACTCAAAAATATTCTTCTCATTTTTAAAGTTCTATCTTCATTCTGTTGAATGGCAAAACAGTTCATTTATAAACTTCAAATAACAGTCGTTCCCGGTTTTCGGACCTTGAAAATTACCCACGGTATCTAGGGCAACAAAATGATTTCAGCCAAACTATCCTGGGCGCTCTTACTCTAGACAATGAGGCACGCCCTCCTCGGCGCAAAAAACTCCCCATCCTTTTTTTTCCACCGCCTACTGACAAAATACAGCAAGCGGCCTCCCACCTCCTTATCACCGACCGCCTGCTGCTGAAATAAGAAAGACCTTCTTCTCCTGCCAGGTATTCTCCTGAGAGACGTTCTTCTCCTGTCAGGCCTTCTCCTGAGAGACCTTCTCCTCCTGCCATGGCCTCTTATTCTTGCCAGGCCTGCTTCTGATAAAATTAGACAACCTGGAATAATGCTAACATCCCCTTTTCCTACAAAAAATCAGGTTCCTTCTTCTCCTGCCAGATATTCTCCTGAGAGGCCTTCTTCTCCTGCCAGGCCTGTTATTCTTGCCAGGCTTGCTTCTGATAAAATTAGACAACCTGGAATAGTGCTACTATCCCCTTTTCCTAAATAAAATCATGTTCCTTCTTCTCCTGTCAGGTATTCTCCTGAGAGACCTTCTTCTCCTGCCAGGCCTTCTATTCTTGCCAGGCTTGCTTCTGATAAAATTAGACAACCTGGAATAGTGCTACTATC
>CAKNYM010046017.1:75589-92044 GCA_932195095.1 Andricus curvator
TGTAAAATTCCCGAATAATAAAATTTCCAAATAATAAAATTCCCGAATAATAAAATTTCTTAATAATAAAATTCTCGAATTAGAAAATTCCTGAATTGGAAAATTCCCAAATAATAAAATTACCAACAGATTATAATATTTGGACGACAGAAAAATCCCGAAAAGTACAATTCCCGACACTGTACAGTTCCCGAACAATAAAATTCCCGAATAATAAAATTTCCTAATAACAAAATTACCGAATTAAAAAATTCCTGAATTGGAAAATTCCCGAATAATAAAATTCCCGAATAATAACATTCCCGAATAATAAAATTTCCTAATAATAAAATTCCCGAATTAGAAAATTCTTGAATTGGAAAATTCCTGAATAATAAAATATCCTAATAAAAAAATTCTCGAATTAGAAAATTCCCGAACAGTTTATAATATTTGGACTTAAAAATCCCGAAAAATAAAATTGCCGACACTGTGAAATGTCCGAATAATGAAATTTCCTAATAATAAGATTCTCGAATTAGAAAATTCCTGAATTGGAAGATTCCCAAATAATAAAATTCCCGAGCAGTTTATAATATTTGGACGACTGAACAATCCCGAAAAGTAAAATTCCCGACACTGTAAAATTCCCGAACAATAAAATTCCCGAATAATAAAATTTCCTAATAACAAAATTCCCGAATTACAAAATTCCTGAATTGGAAAAATCCCGAATAATAAAATTTCCTAATAATAAAAATCCCGAATTAGAAAATTCCCGACACTGTAAAATTTCCGAATTGGGAAATACCTGAATAATAAAATTCCCGAATTATAAGATTCCTGAATTGGAAAATTCCCGAAAAGAAACATAAAAAATACATTTGATGCAATTTTCTGTGGAAAATATTATTATTCAGGAATTTTCAAGTTCGGTAATATTATAAACTGCCGGGAATTTCATTATCAGGAAATTTTCCAATTCGGGAATTTTATTGTTAGGGAATTTTATAATTCGGCAATTTTATAATTCAGAAATGTTCCAATTCAGTAATATTATAACCTGTTCGGGGATTTTCCAATTTGGGAACTTTATTATTCGGAAATTTTCCAATTCAGGAATTTTACAGTGTCTGGAATTTTATTTTTCGGGATTTTAAGGTGGAAAAAGGGGATTAGGTAAAAAAGGGATAGACTGTGATCCCTACATTCGCGTTGAATTATTTTCTTTCGAAAATTTCATTTGACTCACCCAGGTTTGTAAAGGTGCAAAATTACATAAATTTCTTCTCCAGCTTTATTAACTTCTTGGACATAATCTTGGGCCGAAATTTCCCTGACGTCTCCGTATTTCGCTTTGCTGGCTAAAGCTTGCATTTCTGCTATCCTTTTGCGGCGATACTCCAACAAAACTCTTTCGTCTTCCTCATCCTCGAGTTCATCAAGCTCGTCTAGTGTTTTATCATCTAAGTTGTTTACTTCTGCACATAATAAGAATTTTACATGTGATTAATATTCCTACTATAAATAAAAATATACAAATAAACAAATTAATTTTTTGTTCAAAAAGACACAAGATACAATAAAATGTTTAATAACCAAATTGTTTTTAAATTAGATCTGAAAATTTGCTTTTAACCTTCTTTTTCTCACGAGACACGTGATGCGAATGTGTTCGTTAAAGCCGAAAGAGCTTTAACAGAAGAGAATTCACAATCACTAAATTTCAGTTGTCGATGGTTTGACCTTTAATTTTAAAAGTCCTTTGCAAAAATTTGGGGTATGTACAATGATGTATTTCTTGCTTAGAAATCATTTAATAAAAAAATTCGTTCATTTGAACGTTCAGAACAGTAAGCACATATTAATTAAAGACATGACACGCTTTAGAATGAATTTAGAGAAATTTAAGGAAAATGAGAAGAATTCGATAAAATTTATAAAAATTCAAAGTGGATTAAAAAAAAATCAAATAAATTGAAAAGAATTCAAAAATATGAAAAAACTTTATTGAATTCAGTAAATTTGAAATGAGCTTAGAAAAATGAAATGGGAATTCAAAAGAATTTGATGAAATGCCTAAGAATTCAAGGTGAGGTTAAATGAATTTAGGATCAATTAAATAACAAAATTTAAAAATATTTTTGAAAATCCATGGAATTAAATAGGATTGAGTGAATTTAGAAGAATTCAAGTAAATTAAAAAAATTCAAGAGAATTTCAAAGAATTTAAAAGAATTCAGAGCGAATTAAACAAATTCAAATCTTTGAAAAGCTATTAATTTCGAACCTAAGACGTGACTAATGACTATAAGTCAATTCAACTTAAATTCAAAAGAATTCAAGTGAATTGGAAAAATGTTAAAAAACGAAAAAATTCTATTGATTACTATCAAATTTAAGTAAATTTAGAGAAATTTAAGGAAATTGGGAAGAATTAGATGAAATTCATTAAAATTCAAGATGAATTTTTAAAAAAGCAAATGAATTGAAAACAATTTAAAAATATTTAATGAACTGTATTCAATTCAGTAAATTTGAAATGAGCTTAGAAAAATGTAAGGGAATTCAAAATAATTTGATGGAAAGAATTCAAGGTGAGGTTAAAAGAATTTAGGATTAATTAAATAAAAACTTCTGAAAATTAAAAAAATCCATGGAATTAAATAGAATTGAGTGAATTTGGAAGAATTCAATTGAATTACAAAAATTCAAGAGAATTCCAAAGATCTAAAAAGAATTTAGCTTTAATTTAAAAAAAATTTCAAATCTCTTCAAATCTTTGAAAATATGCTAATTTCGAACCCAAATAGTGACTAATGACTACAAACAAATTCAATTTAAATTCAAAAGAATTCAAGTGAATTGGAAATATTTTGTAAATCGAAAAAATTCCATTGATTACAACAAAATTTTAGTAGATTTAGATTAATTGAAGGGAAACGAGAAGAATTAGATGAAATTCATAAAAAAAATCAAGCTGAATTTGAAAAAGGAATCAAGTGAATTGAAAATAATTTAAAAATATGAAAAAATTAATTGAATTGAGTAGAATAAATATTATTTTATAAATTTAAATTTATTTAATTTAAATTATTATAAATAAATTTAGGAGCATTTAAAAGAATTCAGGGCAAATTCCAAATTTATTGCAAAAAATATCTGAAAATCTTTTCAAATCTTTGAAATCCTGCGAAATCCCTCACTTCTTGTGAAAAAAAAATTTAATTAAAATTATTAAAACCCTTGGAAACCCCTCGAAATTGTTTAAATCTCTTGAAAATGCCTTGGAATCTTTTAAAATACCCTAAAATATTTCAAATCCTTTAAAAACTTTTTAAAAAATTGTAAGCCTTTGAAAATGCCTGGTAACTTTTAAAATACCTTAAAATATTTCAAATCCTTTGATGATTTTATCAATTGATCCTCAGGATCAATTAAATAAAAACTTTAAAAAATGCAAAATAATCCTACAAAGATGAATTTTCAACAATAACGTAATTTTTATCAAGAGAGATGAATTTTCAACCAAATAGTTGAATTTAAAAAAAATAAATAAATAAATAAAGTTTTCAACCAAAAATGGAATAGTTACATTTTCAGTTTAAAAATTAATTTTCAACCAAAAGAAATTATTTTTCTACCAGAAAATTGAACCAAGATAGAAGAATTTTTAATAAAATAGTTCAAACCACAGCCAATAAGATGAATTTTCAAGCAAGAAGATTAATTTTCTACTCAAAAAGACGAATTTTCAACAAAATACATGAAAATAGTTTAATTTTCAACTAAAAAAGATAACTTTTCAACCAAAAATGGAATAATTACATTTTCAATTAAAAAAATTAATTTTCAACAAAAAAATAATTTTCTACCAGTTAAATTGAACTAAAAACGACTAATTTTTAACAAAATAGTTGAATTCAGAGCCAAAAAGATGAATTTTCAAAAAAGATTAATTTTCTACCCACAAAGACGAATTTTCAACAAAATAGATTAATTTTCCACAAAACAGCTGAATTTTCCACCCGACACCAATAATTTTCAACAAAAAAGTTAATTTTATACAGAATAGTTAATTTTGTAAATAAATAGTTAAATTTTTAACTAAATGGTTGAAGTTTCTACCAAAATAGATGAATTTTCAACCAAAAATTTTCATTTTCAACTATTTAATTTAATTTTCAACCAATTTGTTGAATTTTTAAAGGGAAAAGATGAATTCTCAACAAGAAATATAATAATTAATACATTTTCAACCAAAAAAGATTTTAAATAAAAAACAGTTAAATTCAATAAAGAAGACGAATTTTCAGCAAAATAGTTGAAACCTCAAAAAATACATGAATTTTTAATTAAATAGTTGAATTTTTTAATAGAAAAGATCAATTTTTCAATTAAAAATATAAATTTTCAACCAAAAATGGAATGGCTTTAAAAAAAAACTCGTAAAATTTTCCACTCTAAAGATGAGTTTTCAACTAAAATTATGAATCTTCACAAAAAAATGGATTTTTAATAAAGTAGTTCAACTGTCCACCAGGTAGTTGAATTTTTAAACCAAAAAGGTGAATTCTCAACGAAAAGTGTAATTAATGATATTTAAAACAAAAATAATTTAATTCAAAAACAGTTAAATGCAATAAAAATACGAATTTTCAACAATATAGTTCAATTTTTAACCAAAAAGATGAATTTTCAAACGGAAAAGATCAAATTTAAAGTTACAAGATTAAGTTTCTACCAAAAAATAGGAATTTTCAACAGAATACATACATTTTCAATAAGAAAAGATACATTTTTTATCAAATAGTTGAATTTTTGAACTAAAAATGTAATAATTAAATTTTCAGTTGAAAAAAGTTAATTTTCCACCAAAAAGAAACCAATTTTGAACGAAATAGTTAAATTTTGTTTAAATATTCAAATTTGGTTGAAATTGTTTAAATTTGTTGAATTTTTTATAAAAAAAAGATGAGTTTGTAACAAAATAGTTGCATTTTGAACAAAATAATTAAATTCCCAACCAAATAGTGAAATTTTTATCCCAAAAAAAAATGTACAGGAAAAATCGAGAAAAAGGGGAAATTTCTTGAAAACAGGAGAAGAAACAGATATTCTATAAAAAGGGGAAATGAGGGGAATGAGGGATTTCTACAAGTTATTATAAATTTGAATTACCACGTCCAGTTTTCTTGTCTATTGTACTTTCCAGAATATCGACAATTTGATCCTCGGTTATTTCCTTATCCTTTTCTTTTTCAGGAATGATCCCCTTCCGTCTAAGGATGTCATTCCACTCGGTGTCTTCGTTTGGGTCTTGCTGAAATTTACATAAAATTAAAGTTCACCAAGAAAATTAATATTTTACCAGAAAAGACGAATTTTCAACCAAATAATTGAATATTGAACTAAAAAAGATCCATTTTCAATCAAGCCCGGTTTGGTAAAATTTCAGTTAAAAAAATTAATTTTCAACGAAATATTAGTCAGATTTTCAACCAATGAAATTAATTTCCAACTGTAATAATGAATCTTCATTGAAAAAATTAATTTTAAACCAAACAGTTGAATTTTCGACCAAAAAGATGAATTTTCAACAAAATAATAAAAATGTATATTCATTCCCAAAGTTTATCAATTTTACAATATTTTTATTAAATAATACTAAACACATCTGCTTGGTGGGTTTCCTGTCACCACTACGTAGCGCGTCCTCAGGTTGCGGATAGAGGAACGGCCCGTGAGGCTGAACAGCCCCTAAGGTTAGCTGCGAATACAAGAATAAGCAGTCGCGGACAGCCGATAGGAACCAGTCGTGTCTGTGGTGAATTCAGCACTGGTAGAAAATAGGTACACGACAACCATGGCTTGGGAGGACCCACCCATTCGCGTTCATACGCAGTGGGTGGGTTCTGGCAAGCCGAGGTGCAGCGTGTATCCACCTAGAAACTATACCCGAACCAAAACTAAAAATCTTGTAAGGGAAAAATCCTGCTGCCCATTGGACACTGCAGCGATGACACTGCCCGCAAGGGATGTGTGGAATGATTCGCCTGCATAGGGCCAAAGGGGTATTGATGCCAGTAGGCGCGCTGCCTTGCAGGGGGACGTTAGGGTACGAGGATGAAACTGTAATGTGTCTGACGACAAGTTGACATGGTCCTTGTCAGAGTCGGAAAGCTCCCATACTTAGACCTAGGGAGGTATGGGGGTTATCACTCCTGGGACAGTGGACTCACCTACGATCGGAATAGGATCCTAACGTGCGGATTATCTTGAAACTACCATGGCTAACTTACAAAAACAAAAAACTACAGTTAAAGATCTAAGGGTGGGAACTCTAAACGCGCGTAGTCTAAAAACTGGCCGACTTAGCGAACTCATTAAGATAGCAATTGAATACAAAACTGACTTAATAGCACTTCAAGAAACCTGCTGGTCGGGCGATTTCGCGTCAATTTCTAAGGATGACTATACTTTTCACTATGGGGGAGCTAAGGGGCAAAGACTGGGGACTGGTTTTCTTATTAATAAACGAATTTCGCAAGCACTTATCGACATGCAATTCATTAATGACCGGTTATCATACATTGTACTAAAGGGTAATTTCAGCAAACACGTATTAATCAATGTGCACTGCCCCACCGAGGACAAAGACGAAGACACTAAAGATCTTTTTTATGAAACAATCGAGCAGGTTTTTGACAAGTTCTCAACGTTTGACGCAAAAATAGTATTGGGGGACTTCAACGCGAAAATTGGAAAAGAACCAATGTATAGGCCTACAATAGGATCAGAAAGTTTGCATGACGTCAGTAATGATAATGGAACCAGAGTAATAAACTTTGCAGCTTCAAAGAACCTCGTTGTCAAAAGCACATATTTCAAGCATAAAAATATACATAAGGCCACCTGGACATCACCAGATGGTAAAACTCACAATCAGATTGATCACGTTCTAATAGACAGAAGACGTCATACAAACATTCTCGATATAAGATCGTATAGGGGAGCGGATTTAAATTCAGACCATTTTCTCGTGATAGTAAAACTAAGATCTAGGCTAGCGTTAAGTAAGAAAACAAGCCGCACAGAGCCAACAGTTCGTTTCAATATAGATAAGTTCAAAACAGCAACAGAAACATTAAATTACCAAGTTGAGATTTCTAATAGTTTCGACGCTCTCCAAGAACAGAGAGACGATAACAATAATCGCGAGGAGGACCCGGAAACCCTGTGGAGCAATACGAAAAAGGCGATAAAGGCAGCCGCGAAACTTTCGATAGGTTTTAAGAAAGTAACCAAAAGCAAACCATGGTTTGACGAAGAGTGCAAACTCTGGTTTGAGAAACGTCGGAAGGCCAGACTAAGTAGTTTACAAAATAAGTGCGATCAAACACATAAGAAATATCTCGAGATTAGCAAAAGTACAAATAGGCTCTATAGATCCAAGAAAAGGGAGTGGGAAAAGAATAAAATACTAGCAATAGAAGCGCATAATAAACAAAATAACCCGCGTGAGATGTACAGGGGAATCAATTTTATAAGGAAAGGCTTTCAAAGTAGAACGGAAGTAATGAGGGACGAAAATGGCAATCTAGTAGCCGATGCGACAGAGAGACTGAATTTATGGAAAGATTATTTCGATAAACTATTAAATGTACGTGAAGCCCCCGTTGAAGGTAATCTCGGCGAAATCCACACTGCTGATCTATTAATTAACGATCCTACTGATATAGAAATAGAAATGGCCATCAAGAAGTTGAAAAATAACAAAGCCGCGGGCATCGATGACCTACCGTCAGAACTGATAAAAAATGGAGGCCCTTGCCTCACAAGGCAAATTTGTAAATTGATACGCGCAGTTTGGAAAACAGAACGCATGCCGGAAGAATGGAATACCTCTATCATTATTCCCATCTTTAAAAAAGGCGATAAAACTAACTGTAACAACTATCGGGGAATTTCACTTGTGCCTTCGTGCTACAAGATCCTGTCTAATGTTATCCTAAGTAGACTAACTCCTTTTGCCGAGGAAATCATTGGGGATTACCAGTGTGGATTCCGCCGAAACCGATCTACAAGCGATCAAATGTTTACAATTAGACAACTGTTAGAAAAGAAATGGGAATTTAAAGAAGCAGTACATCAGCTATTTATCGATTTTAAAAAAGCTTACGACTCTATTATACGCGCGCGAATGTACTGGATCCTAGAGTCCTTGGGTGTGCCAAGAAAATTGGTTAGACTTATCGAAATTTGCTTAAGCGGCAGTAAGGGTAGAATACGCGTAAACGGTAGTTTATCTGAAGAGTTTTCGATCCGCGATGGCCTGAAACAGGGCGATGCACTTTCGTGCGTCCTTTTTAACTTAGTTTTAGAATACGTGGTTAGGCAAGTGCAGGCGAATCCGACCGGTGCTACCCTCAATGGGGTAATACAAATTCTTGGATATGCGGATGATCTCGACGTACTAGGGGATGATAAGGAAACGGTAGCTAAAAATGCAGAAATCTTGATCGCAAAAGCCAAAGAGATTGGCTTGGAAGTTAGCGAATCGAAGACAAAATATATGACCGTCGTCAGGTCCGGACAAAGTAATCAAGACGGGGATCTAATGGCCGGAAATATGAAATTCGAAAGGGTTAACGAGTTTAAATACCTCGGGTCTATTATAACTAGCGAAAATAAGATTAAAACGGAAATCAATGCGCGGCTACACGCTGGCAATAGGTGCTATTATGCAGCAAACACGCTACTAAAATCGCGATCGCTATCTAGAAACATCAAAGTAAGAATTTACAAAACGATAATAATGCCGGTCGTCATGTACGGGTGTGAAACGTGGGCGCTGACGAAAGGAGAAGAGAATAGGTTTAGAGTTTTCGAGAATAAAGTACTTAGAAAAATCTATGGTCCAAAAAGGGACGAAGAGACCGGCGAGTGGAGAAAACTGCATAATAATGAGCTGCACGCTCTCTACGGGTCAGCAAATATTAATAGAGTAATGAAAGCGCGTAAATTAAGATGGGCGGGGCATGTAGCAAGAATGGGCAATGAAAGAACAGTGGCGCAAGTTTTAAGAGGGAGACCGACTGGTAAGAGACCCCTAGGCAGACCGAGAAACAGATGGGAGAAAAATGTAAGGGATGATCTAAAAGAACTAGGACATGATTACTTAAACTGGATGGAGAATGCACAAGATAGAGATGTGTGGCGGTCTCGGGTAGATGAGGCAATGAACTTTCGAGTTCGAACTGCTAATCTATAATAATAATAATACTAAACACATAATTAATAATTTCTTAAATTTGCCTCTAAAGTCCATGAAATTGAATAATAATTCACATCAATTTTTATTTTATCTTCTTATACTTAAAATTCGGTGCATATTTAGGTAAAATTATGGCGGGTTTTATATAACGTTCAATTTAAACCGTTTCAAATTCCCAAATTTCCAAATAAAAATATTGCATTTTCAACAAGATATATGAATTTTAAGCCAAATAGTTAAATTTTCAACCAAAAAAGATCCATTTTCAAACAAATAATTGAATCGCGAACTAAAAAAAGTTTGTTTTGAACCAAAAATGGAATAGTTAAATTTTCAGTTAAAAAATTAATTTCACACACACAAAAAATCAATCAAAGTGATGAATTTTCAACTCAAATAATGAATTTTTATTTTTGATGTTTGACAAAAAAATTAACATCACAATTATCAAATAATGAATCTTCAACTGGAATAGATATTTTAAACCAAAATGATGGATTTTTAACAAGAAAGTACAACTTTCAACCAAGTAGTTTTAGTTTCAACCAAAGATTTTTTTAAAACAAAAAGATTAATTTTCTATAAAAAAAATATGATTTTTTTAACAAAATACATGAATTTTCAACGAAAACGGTGAATTATCTACTAAAAAAGACTAATTTTCATCCAAATAGTTGAATTTTGTACCAAAAAAGATAAATTTTCAACCAAAAATGGAATAGATAAATTTTTAGTTAAAAAATTAATTTTCCACAAAAAAATGCAACTAAAGTGAATGAATTTTCAACTAAAAATGGTAAATTTTCAACTGGAATAGATATGAATAAAAAATATGAATTTTTTAACAAAAGAGTTTAACTTTCAACCAAGAAGTATTAGTTTCAACGAAAAAGATGAATTTTAAAACAGAAAGATTAATTTTACCAAAATAAAAAAGATTTTTTTCAAAAAATAAAATGAATGTTCAACGAAGAAGGTAAATTTTCAACTAAAAAAGACGAATTATTAACCAAATAGTTGAATTTTTTACTAAGAGAGATCCATTTTCGACCAAAAATGGAATAGTTAAATTTTCATTTGAAAAATTAATTTTCACCCAAAATGATGAATTTTCAACTAAAATTATGAATCTTCATCTGGAATAGTTGAATTCTAAACAAAAAGATAAATTTTTTAACTTAAATTATGAATCTTTAACTGGAATAGTTATATTTTCAGCCAATAATATGAAAATTTTCAACCAAGAAAATTAATATCTACCAAAAAAAGACGAATTTTTAACAAATACATGAATTTTCAACTAAAAAAGAATAATTGCCAACCAAAAATTGAATAGTTAAATTTCCGGTTAAAAAATTGATGTTCAACCAAAGAGATCAATTTTCAACTAATATGATGGAATATTTAATTGGAATAGTAATTAAATGTTGAGTTAAAATAAAAAATAATTTTCAAACAAAAAAAAAAGGTTATTTAAAAAAAAAGTGATGAATTTTCAAGTAAAATGATCAATCTTCACCTGGAATAGTTAAATTTAAAACCAAAAAGATGAATTTTTAAACAAGAAGATGAATTTTCAACCAAGAAGATTAATTTCGACAAAAAAAAATTACAATTCTTAAAAAAATGATGAATTTTCAAGTAAAATAATAAATCTTCAACTGGAATAGTTTAATTTTAAACCAAAAAGATGAATTTTCAAATTGATGAATCTTTGTTTTGAATAATTCTTAAAAACAAAATACGAACCAAAAATTGAATAATTAAATTTTTAGTTAAAAAAATTAATGTTCAACCGAAGACATGAATATTCAACTAAAAGGATGGGATATTCAACTGACAAAGTTAAATTTTCAGATAAAAAAATTAATTTCAAACCAAAAAAAAACGAATTTTCAACAAAATAGATAAATAAAGTAATATAAAGTTACTCTTACAAATTAAGCATCATTGTTATTCAATTTTATGTTGCAATTTAAAAAAAAAATTAAGCAGGCTCTCGAAAAAATTCCCCGACTTTAAACAAAAATTTCCTGGCATTTCACGAGAGGGCAAAATATTTATTTGCCCCCCCCCCTGAAATTAAATGATTAAATTCATCGGATAATTTGAATTTTTTCAAAAATCTACCTGAAATCTTTTTGATGTATCGGAAATCTTTGCGAAATATTTGAAATCTTTGTAAAATCTTTGAAATCTTTGGGAAATCATTGCAATCTTATGAAAATATTTGGTAATATTTGGGAAATATTTGAAATCTATCAAAAATCTTTGCGAAATATGTCAAATCTGTGTGAAATCTTTGAGAAATCATTGGAATATTTGTGAAATTATTGAAATCATTGCAGTCTTTGTGAAATCTTTTAAATCTATCCGAAATCTTTAAAATCTTTATGAAATCTTGGCGAAATCATTAAAATCTTTATAAAACCTTTCTGAAATCTTTGGAAATCTTCACAAAATATTTGAAATATTTTTGAAATATTCGGTAATATTTGTGGAATTATTCAAGTATTTGTGGAATCTTTTAAATTTATCCGGAATCTTTAAAATCTTTGGCAAATCATTGACATCTTTGTGCAATCTTTGAAATCTACCTGAAATCTTTACGAATTTTTTTTAATCTTTGGAATCCAAGCGAAATCTTTGTGAAAAAATTGAAGTTTTTGTAAAATGTTTCAAATCTATCCGAATTCTATGTGAAATCTTTGGAAAATCATTTAAATCTTAGGGTAATCTTTTAAATCTATCGGAAATCTTTTCGAAACCTTCAATATTTTTGCAAAATCTATGGAAAATTATTGCAATCTTTGAAATATACCTGAAGTCTTTATGATATTTTTGAAATCTTTGTGAAATCATTGAAATCTTTGCGAAATATTTGAAATATCTGATAATATTTGTGAAATTATTAAAGTCTTTGTGAAATCTTTGCACACTCTCAGAAATCTATCTGAAATTTTTATGAAATCTTTTAAATCTATCCGATATCTTTGCGAAATCTTTACAAAATATTTGAAATATTTTTGAACTATTTGTAAAATTATTGAAGTCTTTTTGCAATCATTTAAATCTATTCGAAATCTTTAAAATCTTTAGGAAATCTTTGGGAAATCATTGAAATTTTTGTGCAATCTTTAAAATCTACCTGAAGTCTCTGAAATCTATCTGAAATTTTTATGAAATCTTTTAAATCTATCCGAAATCTTTAAAATCTTTATGACATCTTTGGGAAATCATTGAAATCTTTGAAATCTACATGAAATCTTTAAGAAATTTTTGTAATCTTTGTGAAATCTTTGGAAAATCATTTAAATCTTTGTGAAATCTTTTAAATCTATCGGAAATCTTTTCGAAACCTTCAAAATTTTTGCAAAATCTATGTAAAATTACTAAGATATATGTGCAATCTTTGAAATTTACCTGAAGTCTTTATAAAATTTTTGAAATCTTTTTGAAATATCTGTTAATATTTGTGAAATTATTAAAATCTTTGGTAAATCATTGAAATCTTTGTTCACTCTTTGAAATCTATCTGAAATTTTTATGAAATCTTTTAAATCTATCCGACGACTTGGCGAAATCTTTGTAAAACCTTTCTGAAATCTTTGGAAATCTTTACAAAATATTTTTAATATTTTTGAAATATTCGGTAATATTTGTGAAATTATTGAAGTCTTTGTGGAATCTTTTAAATCTATCCGAAATCTTTAAAATCTGTATGAAATCTTTGGGAAATCATTGAAATCTTTGTGCAATCTTTGAAATCTACCTCAAATCATTACGAAATTTTTTTAATCTTTGTGAAATCTTTGGAATCTAAGCGAAATCTTTGTGAAATAATTGAAGTTCGCGTAAAATATTTTTAATCTATCTGAATTCTTTGTGCAATCTTTGGAAACTCATTTAAATCTTAGTGAAAACTTTTAAATCTATCAGAAATCGTTGCGAATCCTTGAAAATTTTTGAAAAATCTTTGGGAAATTATTGATATTTTTGTGCAATATTTTAAATCTACCTGAAGTCCTCATGATATTTTTTAAATCTTTTGAAATCTTTGCGAAATATTTTTGAAATATCTGAAAATATTTGTGAAATTATTAAAATCTTTGTGAAATATTTGTAAAATCATTGAAATCTTTGTTCACTCTCTGAAATCTATCTGAAATTTTTATGAAATCTTTTAAATTTATCCGACATCTTTGCGAAATCTTTACAAAATATTTGAAATATTTTTGAAATATTCGGTAATATTTGTGAAATTATTGAAGTCTTTGGGCAATCTTTTAAATATATCCGAAATCTTTAAAACTCTTTGGGAAATCATTGAAATCTTTGTGCAATCTTTGAAATCTACCTGAAATCTTTACGAAATTTTTTAAATCTTTGCGAAATCTTTGGAATCTAACCGACAGCTTTGGAAGATCATTTAAATTTTTGTGAAATCTTTCGAAACCTTCCAAATTTTTGCAAAATCTATGGAAAATTATTAAAATCTTTTTTGCAATCTTTGAAATCTAACTGAAGTCTTTATGAAATTTTTGAAATCTTTTGAAATCTTTGCGAAATATTTGTGAAATTATTAAAATCTTTGGGAAATCATTGAAATCCTTGTGCACTCTCTGAAATCTATCTGAAATTTTTATGAAATCTTTTAAATTTATCTGACATCTTAGCGAAATCTTTGGGATATCATTAAAATCTTTTGTAAAACCTTTCTGAAATCTTTGGAAATCTTTACGAAATATTTGGTAATATTTGTGAAATTATTAAAATATTTGTCGAATCTTTTAAATCTATCCGAAATCTTTAAAATCTTTATGAAATCTTTGGGAAATCACTGAAATCTTTATGCAATCTTTAAAATCTACCTGAAATCTTTACGAAATTTTTTTAATCTTTACGAAACCTTTGTGAAATCTTTTGAAATCTTTGCGAAATATTTGAAATATCTGATAATATTTGTGAAATTATTAAAATCTTTATGAAATCTTTGTTCACTTTCTGAAATCTATCTAAAATTTTTATGAAATCTTTTTAATCTATCAGACATCTTTGCGAAATCTTTGTGAAATCTTTGGGAAATCATTAAAATGTTTGTGAAACATACCTGAAATCTTTGGAAATCTTTACGAAATATTTGAAATATTCGGTAATATTTGTGAAACTATTGAAGTCTTTGTGAAATCTTTTAAATCCATCCGAAATCTTTAAAATCTTTATGAAATCTTTGTGCAATCTTTGAAATCTACCTGAAATCTTTACGAAATTTTTTTAATCTTTCTTTGGAATCTAACCGAAATCTTTGTGAAATAATTGAAGTTTTTGTAAAATCTTTTAAATCTATCCCAATTCTTTGTGAAATCTTTGGAAAATCATTTAAATCTTAGTGAAATCTTTTAAATAGATGGGAAATCTTTGCGAAATCTT
The DNA here is from genome assembly GCA_932195095.1 of Andricus curvator. NCBI lineage: Eukaryota > Metazoa > Arthropoda > Insecta > Hymenoptera > Cynipidae > Andricus > Andricus curvator. The sequence goes on from CAKNYM010046017.1 coordinate 90,276, forward strand.
TAAAATTTTTGGGGAAATTATTAAAATCTTTGTGCAATCTTTGAAATCTACCTGAAGTCTTTATGATATTTTTGAAATCTTTGTGATATCATTGAAATCTTTGCGAAATATTGGAAATATTTTCGAAATATCTGATAATATTTGTGAAATTATTGAAATCATTGTGAAATCTTTAGGAAATCATTGAAATCTTTATGCATTCTCTGAAATCTATCTGAAATTTTTATGAAATCTTTTAAATCTTTCCATCTTTGCGAAATCTTTACAGAATATTTGAAATATTTTGGAAATATTTGTAGAATTATTGAAGTCTTTGTGCAATCATTTAAATCTATCCGAAATCTTTAAAATCTTTATGAAATCTTTGGGAAATCATTGAAATCTTTGTGCAATCTTTGAAATCTATCTGAAATTTTTATGAAATCTTTGAAATCTATCCGACATCTTTGCGAAATCTTTGTGAAACCTTTGGGAAATCATTAAAATCATTGTGAAACCTTTCTGAAATCTTTGGAAATCTTTACGAAATATTTGAAATATTTTTGAAATATTCGGTAATATTTGTGAAATTATTCAAGTATTTGGGGAATCTTTTATATCTATCAGAAATCTTTAAAATCTTTATGAAATCATTAAAATCTTTGTGCAATCTTTGAAATCTACCTGAAATCTTTACGAAATTTTTTTAATCTTTGTGAAATCTTTGGAATCTAAGCGAAATCTTTGTGAAATAATTGAAGTTATTGTAAAATATTTTAAATCTATCCCAATTCTTTGTGAAATCTTTGGAAAATCAGTTAAATCTTAGTGAAATCTTTTAAATAGATGGGAAATCTTTGCGAAATCTTTAAAATTTTTGCAAAAACTTTGGGAAATGATTAAAATCTTTGTGCAATCTTTGAAATATACCTGAAGTCTTTATGATATTTTTGAAATCTTTGTGATATCATTGAAATCTTTGCGAAATATTTCAAATATTTTTGGTATATCTGATAACATTTGTGAAATTATTCAAATCTTTGTGAAATCTTTGGGAAATCATTGAAATCTTTGTGCACTCTCTGAAATCTATCTGAAATTTTTATGAAATCTTTTAAATCTATCCGACATCTTTGTGAAATCTTTACAGAATATTTGAAATATTTGTAAAATTATTGAAGACTTTGTGCAATCATTTCAATCTATCCGAAATCTTTCAAATCTTTATGAAATCATTGGGAAATCATTGAAATCTTTATGCAATCTTTGAAATCTACCTGAAATCTTTACGACATTTTTTAAATCTTTGGAATCTAAGCGAAATCTTTGTGAAATAATTGAAGTTTTTGTAAAATCTTTTAAATCTATCCGACATCTTTACGAAATCTTTGTGAAATTATTGAAGTCTTTGTGCAATCTTTTAAGTCTATCCGAAATCTTTAAAATCTTCATGAAATCTTTGGGAAATCATTGAAATCTTTGTGCAATCTTTGAAATCTACATGAAATCTTTACGGAATTTGTTTAATCTTTGGAATCTAACCGAAATTTTTGGAAAATCATTTAAATCTTTGTGAAACCTTTTAAATCTATCGGAAATCTTTTCGAAACCTTCAAAATTTTTGCAAAACCTATGGAAACATATTAAAATCTTTGTGCAATCTTTGAAATCTACCTGCAATCTTTATGAAATTTTTGAAATCTTTGTGGAATCATTGAAATCTTTGCGAAACCTTTGCGAGAACTTTTGAAATCTTTGCGAAATATTTGAAATACTTTTGAAATATCTGA
>CAKNYM010046021.1:37979-48567 GCA_932195095.1 Andricus curvator
TTGGTTTAAAATTTAATTATTTTGTCTGAATTTTAATTATTTTTTAACAAATTTAATTATTTTGTTAAAAATTTAGCAATTTTCTTGAAAAGTCATCTTTTTCGTTCGAAAATTCGTCATTTGGTAGAAAAGTAATTTTGATTAAAAATTCTACTATTTGGTTGAAAATTTAATTATTTTGATGCAAATTAAAATATTTTATTGAAAACACATCTTTTTGGTTAAAATTTAATTCTCTTTGTTCGAAAAGTCTACTATTATGTTTTTGGTTCAGAATTCATCTCTTTCAGTTAAAAATTCTATTATTTGGTTGAAAATTTAATTATTTTGTTAAAAATTCAACCAGATTTAACTATTTTGTTAAAAAGTCGTCTTTTTTGGTTGAAAATAATTGATCTTTTATGCTTGAAAGTTAACTTATTTTAATAGAGAAGTCTACCATCATACTTTTTATTTTATCACTACTTGGTTAAAATTATTATTATTTTTATGAAAATTTAAGTATTTTTATGAAAATTCAAGTAGATTTATGAAAATTCAAGTATTTTCTTAAAAACTCATATTTTTTAGTAGAAAGTTAATTCTCTTTAATTAAAAAGTCTACTATTATATTTTTGTTTAAGAATTCATCTCTGTTGGTTACAAATTCTATTATTCGGTTGAAAATTTAATTATTGCGTTGAAAATTAACTATATTTTTAAAAAGTCATCTTCTTTATTTAAAAATTCATATTTTTCTATAGAAAATTAATGTGTTCTAATACAAAGTTTACTATTATAATTTTGTTACAGAATTAATCTCTTTTGCATAACAACTCTACTATTTGGTTGAAAATTCGGGTTTTTTTTTATTCTATCTGTTTTTGTTGAAAATTCTATTATTTGGTTGAAAATTTAATTATTTTGTTAGAAATTTAACCAGATTCAACTATTTTGTTAAAGTAAACTTTTTTGTTTGAAAATTGATCTTTTATGATTTAAAGGTAATTAATTTTAATTGAAAAGTCTACTATAGACTTATAGTTTATACATTTTATAGTCCAGAACTCATCTTTTTGGTTAAAAATTCTACTATTTGGTTGAAAACTTAATTATTTTGATGAAAATTGAAGTATTTTTTTGAAAAAAAACAACATATTTCTTGTTTGAGATTTAATTCTTTTTAATTGAAAAGTCTACTGTTATATTTTTGGTTCAGAATTGATCACTTTTGGACAAAAATACCACTATTTGATTAAAAATTTAATTATTATGTTGAATAATAAACTATTTTCGTAGAAAGCCTTTTTTTGTTGAAAAATCAACTGTTTTGTTTGAAAATTATTTTTGTCATAATTTAAAAATCTACTATTTTTCGTTTTAATCCTGAAAAATATTATTAAAAATAAAAAAATTATATTTCTCGGTCAAACTATGCAAGATACGAAAAAAATGAATTCATAAAAATTGTCCATCCATAAAAGATCTATAAATTTCATCTTCATTATTTTTTGGTAAAACGCGTATTTTTTGTTTTAATCGTGAAAAATGACATTACAAATAAACAAATTAAATTTTTGGAAAAAAGACACAAGGTACAATAAAATGTTTAATTACCAAATTGTTTTTAAATTAGATCTTCAGATTTGTTTTTAATCTTTTTTTCTCACGAGGCACATGATGAGAATGTGTTCGTTGAAGCCGAAGGAGCTTTAACAACAGAGAATTCACAATCACTAAATTTGAGTTGTCGATGGTTTCACCTTTAATTTCAAAAGTTCTATGCAAAAACGTGGTTGAAGTACAATGACCGAGTGCGTAGCGCGAGGTAAGCACCTTTTCGAGCACGAAGCGCGATATCCAACAAAGAATGAATTTTCATTAACTCTTTCCTACGATAGTTTTCAAATTTACAATAATGATTAATTATTTAAATAATTTCCATAAACAAATTTTGAGTTTGGCCATTTTTCAACGAATAGGCTCAATTTGCTTACGAAATCAACAAAGAATGTATTTCCAATAACTTTTTCCTCCGATACTTTGCAAATTTACAATAATTATTGACTATTTAAACAATTCTCATGAGCATATTTAGAGTTTGGCTATTTTTCAACGAATAGGCTAAATTTTTTCTACATAATTATCTAAGAATATCTTTCCGATAACTTTTTTCTATGATGCTTTGCAAATTTCCAAGATTCAGTAATTATTTAAACAATTTTCATGAATAAATTAATAGTTTGTATATTTTTCAACGAATAGGCTTAAATTTCTTACGGAATCAAGAAAGAATATATTTGGAATAACTCTTTCCCACGATGCTTTGCACATTTACTGTAATTATTAATTATGTAACCATTTTCATAAACATTCAGAGTTTGGCTAATTATCATGTAATAGGCACAATTTTCACGGAGTCAACTAAGAAAGTTTTTTCGGCAACCCTTATTTATGTTACTTTGTACATTTACAAGAATTATTAATTATTTAAACAATTTTCATAAGCAAATTCAGAGTTTGGCTATTTTTTACGAATAGTCTTCATTCTGTTACGTGATTATCTAAGAATATCTTTCCCATGAATTTTTTTCATGATGCTTTGAAAATTTCCAAGATTCATTAGTTATTTAAAACAATTTCCATAAACAAATTGAGAGTTTGGCAATTTTTCAACGAATAGGCTCAATTTGCTTACGGAATCAAGAAAGAATGTATTTCGAATAACTCTTTTCTCCGATACTTTGCAAGTTTACAATAATTATCAACTATGTAAACAATTTTCATTAACATATTCAGAGTTTGGCTATTTTTATGTAATAGGCACAATTTTTTACGGAGTCAACTAAGAAGGTTTTTTCGATGACCTTTCTTTATGTTGCTTTGTAAATTTACAAGAATTATTATTTATTTAAACAATTTTTATAAAAAAATTCAGAGTTTGGCTATTTTTCAACGAATAGGCTCAATTTGCTTACGAAATCAACAAAGAATATATTTTCAATAACTTTTTCCCACGATACTTTGCAAATTTACAATAATTAATAATTATTTAAACAATTTTCATAAGTAAATTAAGAGTTTGGCTATTTTTTAGCTCACATAGAAACATACATGCTTCTATAACCTTTTTAATAATAAGTACTACTTTTATATCTGAACTTTAATATTAGAATCAAAAACATTTGAACATTTTAAACAAATTAATTTTGATAAAAAAATGTGTGCACTATATATTTAATGAGAATTAAAAAAGCGATACTATAATATTAAAATCAAAAACATTTGAAAATTTTAAACAAATTCATTTTTATAAAAATTACCGGAGTTTATTTTTAAAAATTCCAAAAAACAAACGAAAATTAACATTTTAAGCCAAGCAACGCACAATATGAAAAAAAGTAAAGAAAAGAAAAATGTTATTTTTTGAACACCTTACAATATTGTTATAAGACTTCTCTAATTTTCTTGAAAAATCGAAAATTCAAATTTTTATCGCACAAAAAAATAATGAAAAATCGAAAATTCAATTTTGCGGTCAAACTATACAAGATACGAAAAAAGATGAATTGACCAAAATTGTGCACTCAAAGAAGATTTACAAATTTCTGAATAATCACATTTTGATGGGACACGTAGTTTTTGTTTCATTTGTAAAAAACTGATCTCAGAATAAAATAAATTTTTGGAAAAACGACACAAACCATGAAAAAAATTAATAGACAAAAGTTGTTCACTCAGAAAAGAGCTATAAATTTTTCATTAATAATTTTTTGATAGGATGCGTCATTTTGGTTTCAATCGTGAAAAATAACATCAACAATAAAAAATTTTGTTTGGAAAAACGACGCAAGGTACAAAAAAAGATGAATAGACAAAAGTTGATCAACCAAAAAAGATCTACGTTATAAACTTTTGTTATAAAAATACATTTAAAATAAAAAAAATTAACTTTTTGGAAAAACGATACGCGCTACAATAACATTTTATTTTACAAAATTGTTCGCTTAAATTATATTTACAAATTTTCTTAGAACAACTTTACGCTAGGATGCATATTTTTGGTTCGAATCGTAAAAAATAAGATTGAGCATGAACAAATTAAATTTATGGGAAAAAACACAAATTACAATAAAATGCATAATAATAAATTTTTTTTATTTAGGATGCGCACTTTTTTCCAATTATGAAAACAAGACAAGGAAAATACGTCTGTTTTTAATATCAATGCATATGATAAATTGTAATAATATACAGTTATTGAAATGGTATAAAATTTTCACGGTAGCTGAGGATAAAATTAAATGCAAAATCAGGAACAAATATTAAAATAATCATGATAAATACAATTCGTACTTTATTTTGCAATATCTAAATAAGCATCACAGGCCGGCGTACAGAAATAACTGTAATATACATTTGATATAATAATGTTGAACATTAATGTAGAAAATTTCGCAGTTTGGACAAAATCGAGTGCGAAGCACGAAGTACGTGATGAGAATGTATTCGTTAACGCCGAAGGAGCTTTAACAAAAGAGCATTCACAATCACCAAATTACAGTTGTGGATGATTTTCATTTTAATTTTAAAATGTCTGTGCACAAATTTGGGGGAAATACAAAGACCGAGCTCGCAGCGCGAGATAAATACATTATCTAGCGCGAAGCGCGAGATAAATATATTATCGAGCGCGAAGCGCGAGATCCAATAGCCGCTCGACCTAGGCGCGCTCAAACTTGTTTTTTTTTATAGAATGCGCACTTTTTTTTTCTTATAGTATACGCACTTTTTTCAATCCTAAAAAAAAGACAATGAAAATACGCATATTTCAATATTTCATGTAATATACATTTGATATAAAAGTGTTGAACATGATGTAGAAAAGTTCAGATTTTGGACAAAATCGAGTGCGAAGCACGAGATACGTGATGAGAATGTGTTCGTTAAAGCCGAATGAGCTTTAACAAAAGAGAATTCACAATCACCAAATTACAGTTGTCGATGCTTTGCCCTTTAATTTGAAAAGGTGTATGCACAAATGTGGGGGAAATTGTGCTTTTTTAAGATTTTCTCAAATAATTTTTCCCCTGCAATATATTTTTCCTTTTCGATTAAAAATTCATCTTTTCCTGGAAGAGTAATCTTTTTTGGTTGAAAGTTAATTCTTTATAAGTGAAAAGTCTACTATTATATTTTCTGTTCCAAATTCATATTTTGTTTAAAAATTCTACTATTGCGTTGAAAATTCGTGTTTTGCTTCGAAAATTCAACTATTTGGTCAAGAAGACATTTTTTTCAAAAATCCAACTATTTTTTTGAACATTAGTTTTTCTGAATAGAAAATTCGTCCTTTTGGATTTGAACTTTAGTTTCGGTAAGTCTTTTTTGACAACCAATAGAAAAAAGCGAGTGCCTCCCTTTTCGTTAGCGCATTTAGCAATATGATAACGTAAAAGAATGGAGTCAAAAATTTATAAATAATTTTTGAAATTTATAGCATTTAAAAAATATACATCATTCAAATTTTTATCATTTTATTGATAAATTTATCATTTTAATTTATCACGTTTCGGAAGACTAAAGTGTCCTTTTATAACAATAGTTTCAAATTTCCCAGGGTCATCGCCTTACCGAGATAAATGCTAGTGGTCACAATTTGTATGCATAAAGATAAACTTGTAAGTCATCAGTCTGTCGTAAAGAGATAATTGTAATGTAGAACCGATTTGAAAATAATTGCTTCTTGACAACTGAGAACTAGAAGAAGTAAAAATAAAAAGGTCTTTGCAGCTGTTTCAACACTGCCACTCAGCTAGTTAAATACTTTATTCTTTTTATAAAAAAAGTGAATTATTAACTTACGAATAGGAATTGTTTTGATAAAGATGAATTTTTAAATAAAAATAACTTTTGAATAAATTTGTTTACATTAAACAAGAGTTAAATATGTACCATAAATAATATAAGTTCCGGGAAATGTTTTTCATTCAAAAGTTTTTTTTGCAAGCTTTTGTTATTTTATTTCCAGTATAAAATCTGCTTAAGATCTCTTTTTCTAAAAATGTTGCAGTCACGAGATCTCACATAAATATTGTTGACGAAAACCTGATTGGTTGTGAAAAAAAAAAATTATAAAATTTATTTCTAAATGTTTATAAACACTATTGATCCAAGAGAAAATGATTTAGGTTTTATTTTGAAAGATTAATGTTAAGTTTTTAAGATATATATTTAATTAAGATATACATATATGTCATTCAATTCAACAATGTAATAATAATAATAATAATTTAATTCAATATATGTCAAAAAGAATCTGGAAGATTTTAAGACAAATTTTTTAATTTTGCAGGGTTTAAAAAAAAATTGAATCATGTTAAAAGATATTTAAGTTTTGAAAAAATACAAAATTGATTAAATGCTGTAAAAATTTAAAAAAATTTAAACAAAGTGTAGATTTTTTAAGAGTTCAAAAATTTTTTAAGATTCCTTAATTTTCCTTATTTCTTTTTTTTCTTAATTCATCCTGAGAAAATTTTGAATAATTTTTCATTTTTCAAAATAAATTTAAGAGAATATTTGAAACTTTTTTTTAAACATTTCAAAAGATTTTCAAAATTGAAAAAAAATCTGGATGGAATTCGGAAAAAGAATGCAGCGGATTTTAAAGCAATTTTTTTTTACTTTTCGAGATTATTAAATTGGGGCAAAAAATTCGAGTGAGTTTAAGCAATATTTAGAAGTTTTGACAAAATTTCAAAAATAATTGAAATTTTCAAAAAGATTTCAAAAAATTTCAAATGATTTTCTAAAACTTGAAAAAGGATTTACAAGATTTTAAAGCAAAATTTAACAATTTTTCAAGATTAAAAAATTTGGAAAAAAATCGAGTAAGTTCAAGAGATGTTTAGAAGTTTTGAAAAGATTTGAAAATTATTTTAAACTTTAAAAAATTTCAAAACATTGGAAAAAAATTTTAATTTTTCAACATTTCGAGCAAAAAATGTAGAAGCTTTTTAAGAATTCTGAAGGGTTTCAAGAGAATAAAAAAATGGTAAAAATTGCTAAAAATGTCGAAAAAAATCTAGAAGACTTATTTTTATTTTGAAAGAGTTTTTAAAAATTTTAATTATTTTGAAAGATATTTAGAAGTTTTCAAAAATTTTTTGAATTGAAAAAATTTTAAAACATTTTAAATGATTTCCTAAAATTTAGAAAAGAATGTAGAAGATTCTGAACCAAAATTTCTAAAATTTTCAAGATTAAAAAATTCGGAGAAAAAATCGAGTAAGTTTAAGAGATATTTAGAAGTTTTGGGAAGATTTAAAAATAATTTTAAACCTAAAGGAATTGCAAAAATTGAAAAGAAAATGGAGATTTTCAAGATTTTGAACAAAAAATTTAGAAGGTCTTTAAGAATTTAAATTTTTTCTTAAGATTCGTGGGAAAATGTCAAATGATTGTTTATTTTGAAAAATTAAGTTTGAAAGAAAATTTAAAAAAAGTTTCACAACATTTCAAAAGATTTCTGAAAATTTCGACAAAAATCTTCAAGATTTTAAGGCAATTTTTTTAAATTTGAAAAATTGAAAAAAATTTTAGGAAACATTTGAATCATTTAAAAAAAAATTTGAAGTTTTGAAAAAATTTCAAAAATAATTTAAAATTTGGAAAGAATTTAAAAACTTTGAAACAAAGTGTAGATTTTTGTAGATTTCGAAAGCTTTTTGAGGATTTTGAGAGATTTCAAGATAATAACAAAATTTTTTAAAAATTCCTGGGAAAATTTTTAATAATTTTGCATTTTTTAGAATATATTCAAAATAATGTTTAAAAAGATTTCAAAAATTGTCAAAAAAGAATCTCGAAGATCTTCAGAGATTTTTTTTAATTTTCAAAATTTTTTTAGAATTTTAGGAATAATTCGATTCAAACTAGAAGATATTTAGGACTTCTAGAAGTTTTCAAAAGATTAAAAATATTTTAGAAAATTGATAAAATATTTTTAGTTTCTTCCAAATTTCTGGAACTCCTGAATATTTTTCAAACTGACTCGAATTTTTCCTAAAATTTGGTAAAATTCCGTAAAATGAAAAAACTTTCTCAACAATTTTCTAGATACTTTTTCGACGTATCTGAATCTTTTTAAATTTTCTCGAAAATCTTAGGAAAATTATATTTATGTAACCTTAATAACAAATAAACTTAAAAAATCAATAGTTTTTCAAAATTTTTTTTGTATTAACAATTATTTTACCCTTTAAATTATTATTTTGGGGAATTTTTTTCTTTCTTGACAAAAATATCTTTTTTTCATTGAAAATTCGTCATTTTGGTTTAAAAATTCATCTTATTTGCTAGAATTTTGATTATTTTTTGGGTATAAATTCAACTTTTTATTTGAAAATGAATCTGTTTATGTTAAGGATTCAAATATTTTGTTGAAAAATCATCTTTTTTTGACAAATTCAACTTTTTTTAATTTAAAAATAAAATATTTAAAAAAAATATCATCTATTACGTTTTTTTGTTGAGAATTCATCTTTTTTCGTTGAAAATTCAATGAATTGATTAAAAGGTAAACTATTATGTTAAAAATGCATTTTATTTTTGGTTAAAGATTCATAATTTATTTAGTTCAAAATTCATCTCTTTGGTTGTAAATGATTTTTTTTTAAATTCTTTTTTTCTTATTAAAAATTAAACTGTATCGTAGAAAATTTGTCTTGATTGCGGAACACTTAATCTTTTCCGGTTCAAAATGCAACTGCTTAAAAATTAATTTAAGGATTCAACTATTTTGTTGAAAATTCGTATTTTTTGGATAAATTCAACTGTTTTTCATTTTAAATCAAAATCTCGTTTGGTTCAAATATTAAATATGTGTTACATTTTTCGTTGTGAATTCATCTTTTCTTGTTGAAAATTTAACTATTTGTATAAAAATCAACATTTTTTTTGAAATTTTGATTTAATGTATATGAAATCTTAAAAAATCTTTTTTCGAATTCCTCATGAATCTTAGGAAAATTATATTTATATAAAGAAATACATTTTAAAAATAATTATTTATTTTGTAATGAATAAATGAATTGATGATGTTAGTCTGCTTAAAATTAAATTTAAATTATGTTGAATAATAAAAATTAATAACTTTCTCAAAAATTAAAAAAAAACTTTTTTATTTCTAAAAACTAAAAATATGCTTTGTTTCCTTTTGGATTCTATTCGTGGTGCAGTTATGTTTTCAAAATCTATTTCTGTCCCTTTGAATTCATGTAAATATTGCAAAATAACGGGTAGTTTACGTGGAATATTTAAGATATCTTTGTATTACACGCTGTGCATGAATGTCTTCAATTTAAGTCTTCTGAATCATGAGGTTGAGACTATTTTTTTTTTATAAAAATGAATAAATTTGCATAAATCTTCATCGGATATTTCTTAGTGCCAAGAGGTCTTTAACGGAAATAATTAACATTGCGTTTAACAGACTATAAAAAAAAATTTATTGTAGCTCTTTGGAAATCAGGAGGTTAAAAAAAATTAATTTAAATATATCGAGTATTTGCAATAATTAATAATGGAAATAAATTTCTAATACGACAATGAGAATTTCAGTTGATAAATCCTCGGTCTATTAAAAAGATTATTTCTTCATCCTATTCTGAAATCAAGTTTATCGTTTATTGTCGATAATTAAATGAGTTCCTGTTTTCGCACGGGTCGTTGTTCTCATTTCCCAACGAATTTACGCTTTTTTGTACCGGAGAAATTCAGAGAAAGTTATTACTGAATTTAAATTAATATAAAACATCCACTTCCAAAATTTAAAATTAGATACTTAAAAAATCAGAAATTTCTTCAGAAGAACGCGATAAGAACTTTCTTAAATTTTAACTTGAAAGGAGCAAAACGTAATTCAAGTTCAAGATGAATTCAAACTAACCACACGAGAAAAATTTTAAAAATTAGCTGGGTTTCATAAATTTTTTCAAAATTTTTAAAGTCCATTTTAGAAAATAAATTTTTTTTTTTAAGAAATCGTTTCTTTAACTGTAATGCTTCACGTCAATGTAAACATTTGTTTAATTTTAAATAACGACTTTTATCTTTTTTTTAATGAACAAATTTTTTTTGATACAATTAATTTTAATATCATTAAAAAAAAATTTTTTGCAGTTGCTTCCTTCTGACGATTATATTTTTGGTTAAAAATTTTATTACTTGGTTGCGAATTCAACAATGAAATTTGTTAAAAAGTCATCCTTTTTGCATGAAAATTCAACTTTTTTGTTGAGAATTCCTCTCTTTGAGTTAAAGATTCAACTGTTTCGGTAGAAAATTAACTTTCTTGTTGAAAATTCAACTAAACTCTTGCTTGGTTGAAAATTCCACTATTTTTTTTTAAATTCGTCTTTTTTGTTTAAAAATTCATCTGGTAGAAATGCCATCTTTTTTTGGATAATAATGCAACTGTTAGGTTAAAAATTAATCTTCTTTGGTTGATGATTCAACTATTTTGTTAATATTTCGTTTTTTTTTGGTTGAAAATTCGTGTGTTTGGTTGAGAATTCTTCCTTGTGGGATGAAAATTCAACTATTT
>CAKNYM010046021.1:55186-65628 GCA_932195095.1 Andricus curvator
TGAGAATTGAAGGAATTCTGAAAATTTAAGGATTTCAGATAATTTAAAGAATGTAGGGAATTTAAGAAATTCTGAGAATTGAAGGAATTCTGAAAATTTAAGGAATTTAGAGAATGTAAAGAATGTAGGGAATTTAAGGAATTCAGGGAACTTAAGGAATTTAGAGAATTGAAGGAATTCAGAGAATTTAAGAAATTCTGGGAATTGAAGGTATTCTGAAAATTGAAGGATTTTAGAGAATTTAAAGAATGTGGGGAATTGAAGAAATTCAGAGAATTCAAGGAATTCAGAGAATTTAAGGAATTTAGAGAATTTAAGGAATTCAGAGAATTTAAGGAATTCAGAAAATTTAAGGAATTCAGAGGATTTGAGGAATCCAGAGAATGCATGGAATTTGAAATATTCAAGGAATTCTGAGAATTCAGAATTAAAGGAATTCAGAGATTTTTAGGAATTTAGAATATTTCAGGACTTCAGGGAATTAAGAATATTCGAGGATTTCCAGGAATTCAGACAAGTAAAGCATCTTAGAGAATTCGAGGAATTCAGAGATTTTCAGCAAATCAGGGAATCTACCAAATTTTCATTGCTCTAAATATAAAACTCCTTATTTAAAAAAAAATAAATTAAAATTTTTTTATTTTAAGCATTAAAGGCTGTGAATTTTTAGTTTGAAGGGCTTTAAATTTGATAGGGCCCAAAATAGACACAAGGCCAAAATTAATGAAGGGCCTAAAATCGACATAGGGCCCAAAATTTATATAAGGCATTCACTGGTATGGGGCCAAAACTCGGTATAGGGCCCGAAATTGACATAGGGCCCAAAATTGACGTAACGCCCAAATTCGAGATAGGGCTCAAAACTGATATTTGGCAAAAAATAGACATGAGGCCTAAAATTAATATAGGGCCCAAATTCGTGAATTGGCCCAAAGTTGACATAGGGCCTAAAATTGACACTTGGCCCAAAATTGATATAGGGCCCAAAACTGATATAGATCTCAAAACTGATATCGGGCCTAAACTCGGTATAGGGCCCGAAATTGACATAGCGCCGAAAATTGACATAACGCCCAAATTCGAAATAGGGCCCAAAACTGATATATAGCTCAAAATATTCATGAGCCTCAAAATTAATATAGGGCAAAAATTCGTCAATTAGCCCAAAATTAACATAGGGCCCCAAATTGACATGTGGCCCAAAACTGACATAAGGCCCAAAATAGACAAAGAACCCAAAATTGACATAGTGCCCAAAATTTATATAGGGCCCATAATAGACAAAGGACCCAAAATTGAGATAGGGTCAACAATTGACTTAGGGTCAAAAATAGACCTAGGGCTCAAATTCGACATAGGGCCCAAAATTGACATAGAGCCCAAAATGCATATAGGGTTGTAGGCTACGAAGCCCTTTTTTGTAGGCGCATGGCCTCAGAATAAATTTATTTTTTATTTTTATAGTTTCGAAAACTTTAAAAGTGTTCAATTTTAAGTATTCCTCATTTACAGGTTATTTAATATCGGAGACTTTGAATTGGGATTCATTCAATTATTTAAATAAATACATAAAATAAATAAAAAGAAATATTAAAAAGAATTATTTAACTTTTTTAATTTAAAATTATTAACTTTCAAACGTCTTTCAAGTAATTGAGGACATTTCAAGTTAAAAATAATTATTTAACTAATCATTGGTCTTCATTCCTTTTTCGACTATAACATATAATTATTTTCGAAAATAAAATTTGGAAAGATTTAAAAAATGAATCAAACCATTTTCAATGTATCGATATATTTTTTTCAATTCAAGATTGTTTAATTTTAAACGATTTCAGTTTCAAATAATACAATGTTGAAAGCACGGTTGAAAGTTTTAAGCTGAAACCTGATCAACAAGATAATTTTTTTTCAAATTTACAGTTGTGAATGATTTAAAAAAGGGAAGAGTCATAACAATTTTTTAACATTTGAAATCATTCTGTCTTTTTTATATAATAAGCTAATAAGGTTAAAGACTTTATTCATGCTTGAAATTAAAAATTGTAATTGTAATAGACTTTAACAATTTAATTATTTTTAGTGAAACTAATAATAGGTATTGCCAGTATTTTAGCACATAAAAAACATTATTTTCTTGTACACTTATTGTATTTCTAAAGTTTAAATCCTTTAATTAATAAAACGAACAAATTAAGAAAAAAAAGAATAAAAAAAAAGAAAAGCATCTCTGCGAACTAACTTCATGCTGTGAACACTAACTTGTTGATTACACAGCCACAAAAAAAAATTCTGGCCTGGAGGTCAGACCATGTTCATTATGTGTTTTTGGGGTCGCTGAAACCGAGTCCGAAGTCAATTTCATCCCATTTCGTCAGATTTTTGACATAACCTCAAAAAGTCTTCACAGCCACACAAAAATAAAAAATAATTTTGGCCTGGTGGTCAGGCCATTTTTACTGTATGTTTTTGGGGTTGATGAAACCGAATGCGAAGTCCATTTCATCAAATCATGTCAGATTTTTGACATAACTTTAAAAAATATTGTAATTCGAGCACAATTAGCCCGTTATAGTTCAAAAAAAGAGAAATCACTAACATTCTATATCTACCAGTTATTCGTTATTTATAATTTTTAAGGTTATGTGGTTATTGGAATTTTAGGTTATAGGGTGAAGAGTTTATGGGGTCAAGGGGTGAAGGGGTCGAATAGTTATGGGTTTAAGAGATTATGAGGTTCAATGCATTAGGTATAATGGGCTAATTTGGATTGGATTATAAGATTTTTTAAGATTCTGTTGCAAACCTGACACGATGGGATGAAACGGACTTCGGATTCGGTTTCGGCGACACCAAAAACATACAGTAAAAATGACCTGACCCCCAGGCTAGAATTATTTTTTATTCATCTCATATTTTGTTATGCGGATTCCTTGGGTTTGATTTCAGATTTTTCGGGTTTATGGATTTCTACATCATCAGATCATTTACAAGTGGAGGGACCTTGAGCTTCAAATTTAAAAAACAAAGGATTTTGAGTGTGGTCTATTGAATACCCTTGCATCTTGCAATAACGCACGAGCGTTCTGGGCAGCAGTGAACAGTTTTAGAATAAAGTCTTTTTCAGTTAATAATATAAGTTGCGAACGCTGGCAGGCATTTGCGGATTCATTGTATACTGAACAGGTTTGTGTTAGTGTTAAGTGGTGTATAAATTCCCATCCTTTACTGGGTTATATCATGTTGGAAAAGGAAGTAAAAGACAGCCTAATGGCATTTAAGAGTGATAAGGCACCCGGTGATGATGGCATCCCTAGTGAATTTTATAAATATCTACCAGAGAACTGGGTCCTTTATCTGGTCAGCTTTTTCAACAGACTTAGGCGATCAGAAAAAGTTCCTTCCGACTGGTCTAACATCCAAACCTTTATGCTCTTTAAAAAAGGTAATACTCATAATCCTCAAAACTACAGAGAAATTGCTTTGATCAATTCTATTGCAAAAATTTTCAACCGAATTCTGTCCTCAAGGCTGACTAGATGGGCTGAATTAGAAAACTGCTTTCCGGAGAATTAGGCGGGTTTCAGGGCTGGTCGGTGTTGTATAGATCACATTTTCACTCTCAATGAGTGAAGTTCCACCGACCGAACTTAGGCGGTGTGGCGTCGCTTATACGTGAGTAGCGCGGCCTATCTAGTGGCTTAGAGGTGGAGGGGATACATAGATTGAAAAACGACCGCTGGTGCTACCTCGCTCACTCCTATGTATCCCCTCCACCTCCAAGCCGCTGGATAGGCCGCGCCACTCACGTATAAGCAACGCCACGCCGCCTAAGCTCGTTCGGTGGAACTGCACTCAATGCATCAATTCAAATCCATCTTGCATTTCCTTCAGTTAACCACTCGCTTCTTTGGCAAAAACTGCTCAGGAAGGGAGTGAGTACCAAAGTCTTAAGAATCATCAAAAGTTTCTATATCGCTTTCGTGACTATTAGGACTAGGTCTGGCTCTACCACGTCAGTTAAAGTTACCCTAGGGGTTCTGCAGGGCGAGATTATCAGTCCTCTCCTTTTCGCCTTGTTAATCTCTTAGAGGACTACATAAGAAACCACGGGGCGATAGGAATTTCGATTGATCACCTAATTGATGTAATTTTACTAGCCTATGCTGACGATATAGTGATCCTCGCCAACTCTCAACCTGATCTTCAGTTTAAGATTAACCTGATTAAGGAATATTGTAAAGTAAATTTCTCTCAAGTAAACGAATCTAAATCAAAAGTTGTAATATTCCATAGAGGTCACTCGCGAAGCTGCAGTTTCTTTTTCTCTGGGGTTCAGCTTGAAGTAGTTGAGGAGTATCTCTACTTAGGTTCTATTTTCTCAAATTCGGGTCTTTTTCTTAAGGAGGCTACCAAGAAAATTGTATTGTATTATGCTATCGCAGTGTGGGGTTTAAGATATACTGAAATGATGGAAAAGCTTCCATCGAAGTTCTTCGTGAGGGTTTTAAACCTTCCGACTTATACGCCAAATTATGCTTTGCGACTCGAAACTGATAGACTACAATTGGCTTATGAGATTTTTGAGCTAGCTCTAAGTTGGCTGGAAAGGCTGTTGGGAATGGAGAATCGAAGATATCCCTTACATTGCTTGAAGGAATTAAACTGAAGTTTCTTTGATTTAGATGGTTTGGATGTGCTGCTTACGTTCGTTCGGGTTGTATTGATTGTGTTGCTTACGTTCGTTTCGGTTCGCTTTGTTGTTTGCGTTCATTTGATTTTGTTGTGTTAGTTGCGTACATTTACGTTTGTCATATTGGTCTCGTTCGTTTGGGTTAGTGTTGTTGGTTACGTTCGTTTCGGTTGATCTGGTTGTGCTGGTTAGGTTTGTTTGGAATAGTTTGGATGTGCTAACCAACACTATTAATCAAACCCAAACGAACGTAACCAACAACACTAACCCAAACGAATGCAACCAATACGACCAATCCAAATGCAAGCATCCAACACAACAAAATCAAATGAACGCAATCAACAAAGCGAACCAAAACGAAGGTATGAAACGAAATCAATCCAACCCCAACGAACGTAAGCAGCACAATAAAGCCATCAAAATCAAAGAAACTAAGAGGCCAATCCAACCCAAACGAACGTAATTAAGATACCAAATCCAACCCAAACAAACGTTAGTAACGTAATGAACCTAAACAAACGAACCCGTACTAACCAACCCAAACAAACGGACCGTTTTTTTTATCTTTCGTTTGAAAGCGCATTCCTTGAACAGTCAACAATATGATTTTTCGCCAATGGAGCGACATTTAGCGCGAATCGAAAAAAAGTTTTAAATAAAACTTACGTATTTTTTTATTAGGTATTTTCACTTCAACCACCAGCTAACTTCACTTCGTTGAGTTCTGAGGGGTAAACAATGGACCAAATTCATGGGACAACACTTTATTTCTGTAATATCTTCGTAATGAATAATAATTATTATTATTTGATTATTTCATTAAATAGTTCTTAAAAAATGAAAACTATTTTTCAAATACACTTATATAGAAAAAATTAATTTGTACGAAACGGGCAACGCGCCACTGCGTGCATACCCAGGGAAACCGGAAACAGGCGCTCACCGTTTCAAAGTGCGTTTCGATTTAAAAAAATAAAACAACAAAAATGCTATTTTTCGAAAAAAGGGCTCTAGTGATGCAGATTGATGATGCCTTCAGATTTTGTGGTAAAAATATTACATCAAACAATTCATCCTTGTAGCCGTATTTTTTATTATTCTAAAAACCGTCTCGTTTGAAGCACCTTAAACGCGACATGGAGCGGTATGGAATGGAGGCGTCTATTCTTCGATAAAATGAAAATTATTTCAAATGTTTCTTTGGTAAAATAAAAACTACGGAAGATGGTAATTCGGAACAATAAAAATCAGGCAAATTAAAAATGTGGATAAACAATAATTCTAGTAAATTGATTTTTGGTCATCTAAATTTCGGTAAAATAAACATTAGGGTTAAACTTCTGAAATTTTTTTGAAAACATAATTTCTAACAAAGTCATCTTGTGTGAAATATATTTTTTTTGTTTACTAAACAGAGGCCAATAGACTTCGATTCCGACCTTGGTCAACTCTTTAAAGTTCTGTTAGAGAAACGTCACTGAACAAATTTCTCGGAATATTTCGTATTTATTAATGAGGTGAGAAATTATTCATATTCAGGAAACCAGTGTAAATATTTTACGTCAGTCAAAATTTTATTGGCTGTTTTTGTGTTGTTTTTACGAGTTCTGGCAACTTCCGAAGTGCGTCAGGGAATATTCGGGTTCATTCAACGGCATTAATGAGATAAATAATTATGTTTCAGAAAACCGTAAACATTCTGTCATTCAAAATATTATTTGCTTTTTTTCGGTCCCTTTTACGAGTTCTGGCAACTTCCGAAGTGCGTCATCGAATATTGGGTGGATTGGGTCCATTCAACGTCATTAGGAAGTAAAAAAAATGATAGGTCCCACTTAACCGGTCTTTTATAATATGCAAAATCATGCAGGAGCGTATGAAAAAAATTCTTCTTAATAATTCAATTAAGCCATTTCCAAATTAATAATTTTGTACCATAATTATTTCATACTACTCTTCCTCATTTTGGAAAAATATAAAAATTATACTTAACATTTCTGATGTAAACTGTTTGAAATTCGATTTATTATGATTGTTTTTAATTTATCGTAATATTTACAGATTTCAAACTGTTCCCCCTATTCCCCTCTTTACCCCCTTTTTAAAGAATTCCTCTTTTTTTATTCGGATATCAAGAAATTTCACCCTTTTTCTATTTTTTCCCAATATAATAAAATCGAACTATTTTTGGTTGGACATTTAATTATTTTGTTAGATATTTAACCAGATTTAAATATTTAGTTAAAAAGTCGTCCTTTTTGGTCGAAAATTCAAATACTTAGTTGAAAGTTGAACTATTTTGTAAAAAATTTATTTTTTTGGTTGAAAATATAAATTTTTTTTTGAAAATTCGTTTTTTGAACAATTATTTTCTTAAATGAAAATTTATCTATTCCATTCTTGGATGAAAATTGATTGTTTTGGGTTGAAAATTTAATTATTTTGTTAGAAATTCAACCGGTTTCAATTATTTAAATAAAAAGTCGTCTGTTTTGCTCGAAAATTCAACTACTTTGCTGAAAGTTGAACCAATTCGTCAAAAATTCATTTTATTGTATGAAAATTTAAATATTTTGTTGGACATTCGTTTTTTTTTAAATTATCTTTCTATCTGAAAATTAAACTATTCCATTTTTCTTTAAGAATTTATCTTGTTTGGTTGAAAGTTGAACTACTTTTTTTAAAATTCATTTTGTTAATGTAAATTTGTAATTATTTGTTAAAAATTCGATTTTCTTGCTTAAAAATGGATCGTTTTTAGATAAAAATTTAACTATTTGGTTCAAAATTCGTCTTTTTTTATAGAAAATTAATCTTCTTGATTAAAACTTGAACTACTTCGTTGAAAATTGAACTACTTTTTTAAAAATTCAAATGGATTCAAATATTTAGTTAAAAAGTATTATTTTTTGGCAAAAATTCAAGTACTTGGTTGAAAGTTGAACTATTTTGTAAAAAATTCATTTTATTGGTTACAAATTTAAATATTTGGTTGGAAATTAATTTTTTTTTAATTATTTTTTTAAACTAAAAATTGAACTATTCCATTTTTGACTGAAAATTGATTGTTTTTAGTAAAAAATTAAACTATTACATTTTTCTTTAAAAATTTATATTTTTTGGTTTGAAAGTTGAACTAATTTCTTTAAAATTCATTTTATTGGTGTAAAATTGAACTCACTTGTTGAAAATTCGATTTTCTTGGTTAAAAATTGATCGTTTTTAGATGAAAATTTAACTATTTGGCTGAAAATAGAACTTTGTTAAAAATTCATTTTATTTGTTGAAAATTCATTTTTTTATGAAAATTTTTAATATTTTGTTGAAAATTCGTTTTTTTTTTGGTTAAAAATTAATTTGTTGAACTGATAATTTAACTCTTCCACTTTTGGTTGCAAACTTGTCGCTTTTAGTTGATAATTTAACTATTTGTATGAAAATTAAATTTATGTTTAGAAATTCATTTTTTTAACTGAAAAATAATTTTTCTAACTAAATATTTAAATATTCACTTTTTGTTGAAAATTGATCCTCTTTATTTGAAAAATCAACGATTACATTTGGGATTGAGATTTCATTTTTTTATTATTAAAAATCTAACTACTCCTTTGAAAGTTGAACTTGTTTGATAAAAATTCATTTTTGTTGTTGAAGATTCATTTTTTTAAATTCAAAATTCATCTCTGTGGTTGAAAATTTAACTATTTTCTTGAAAATTTATCTTTTTTGTTCACTGTTTTGTGTAAAATTAAACTATTTTGTTGAAAATGTAATTATTTTGTTGAAAATTCAACTATTTTGAAAATTCTTTTTTTTTTTGGCATAAAAATTGAATTATTTAGGTGAAAATTCCACTGTTTTTGAAGTTTAATTTTGTTTGTTTGAAACTTCGACCATTTTTTTGAAATATCAACTATTTGTTAACAAAAATTAAATTATTTTGTTAAAAATGTAATTGTATTGTTGAAAATTATTACGCTATTTCGTTAAAAATGCATGTTTTTTTGGTCGAAAATTCATCACTTTGGTTGAAAATTCGTTTTTTTTAGTTAAACATTAATTTTTCTAATTAAAAATTTAACTATTCCATTTTTGGTTGCAAATTTATCTTTTTAATTTGAGAATTCAACTATTGGGTTGGAATTGAATCTTTTTCAGTTGAAAATTCAACTATTTCTGTCAGAATATAACAATTTTATTTATAATTTATTCATTTTGTTGAAAATTCAACTATTCCGTTAAAAATTCGTTTTTTTTGAGTTAAACATTAATTGTTGTAATTAAAAATTTAACTATTGCATTTTTGGTTGTAAATTTATCTTTTTTATTTGAGAATTCAACTCTTTGGTTGGAATTAAATCTTTTTCAGTTGAAAATTCAACTATTTCTTTCAAAATATAACAATTTTATTTATAATTTATTCATTTTGTTAAAAATTCAACTATTCTGTTGAAAATTCGTTTTTTTTTAGTTAAACATTAATTTTTATAATTGAAAATTTAACTATTCCATTTTTGGTTCAAAATTTATCTTTTTTATTTGAGAATTCAACTATTTGGTTGAAAATCAATCATTTTCAGTTGAAAATTCAACTATTTCTTTCAAAATATAACAATTTGATTTATAATTTATTTATTTTCTTGAAAATTCAACCATTCTGTTAAACATTCTTTTTTAGTTGAAAATTAATTTTTCTGACAGTTTAACTATTCCATTTTTTGTTGAAAATTTAGCTTTTTTTATTTGAAAATTCAACTATTTGGTTGAAAATTATACATTTTCAGTTGAAAATTCAAGTATTTTCCTAAAAAGTACTATTTTTTGGTAGAAAATTAAATTTTTTTGTTGAATATTCCTCTTTTTGGATAGAAATCTCGTATTTTTGGTTCGAAAATTGAACTATTTAGTAAAAAATGCAAATTTTTTAAAAGTTTCATCTTTTTTTTGAGAATTCGACCATTTTTTGAATTATAAACAATTTGGTTGGAAAATGTGACTACTTTGTTAAAATTCTAATTTTTATGTTGAAAATTAAAATATTTTGTTAAAAATTCGTGTTTTTGGTCGAAAATTCATCTCTTTGGTCGAAACTTTAACTATTTGTTTGAAATATCAACTATTTCGTTCAAAATTTAACTATTTTATTTATAATTTAATTATTTTGTTGAAAATTCAACTGTTTTGCTAAAAAGTGATATTTTTTGGTAGAAAATTTAATTTTTTTGTTGGATATTCCTCTTTTTGGATATTAATCTCGTGTTTTTGGCTCGAAAATTGATCCATTCAGTAAAAAATGCGAATTTTTTAAAAGTTTAATCTTTTTTTGAAAATTCGACCATTTCGTTGAAATATAAACTATTTGGTTGAAAAATTTAACTACTTTGTTGAAATTCTAATTGTTATGTTGAAAATTAAACTCTTTTATCAAAAATTCTTGTTTTTGGTCGAAAATTTAACTTATTTGTTGAAATTTATTTTCTTGAAAAGTAATTTTGTAACTAAAAATTCAAATATTCCATTTTTGGTTGAAAATTTATATTTTTTATTTGAGAATTTAACTATTTGGTTGAAAATGAATCGTTTCCAGTTGATAATTCAACTATTTCGTTCAACACTTTACTATTTTATTTATAATTTAATTATTTTGTTGAAAATTCAACTATTCTGTTAAAAATTCTTTTTTGGTTGAAAATTAATTTTTCTGACAGTTTAACTATTCCATTTTTTGTTGAAAATTTAGCTTTTTTTA
>CAKNYM010046022.1:0-39821 GCA_932195095.1 Andricus curvator
AAATAAAATTTTCAAAATACTTCATTTTTGAAATTTAAAAAATTTATGAACGTTTAGAAATTCTCAAACTCTTCAAAATTTCTTGGATTCATATTGAAATTAAAATTGCAAAAATCCTTCATTTTAAAAATTTTTTAAATTCTGAAAAAATTTTTAAGATAAAAATTTTAAAAAACTTTTAAATCTTGGTAAATAAGATATTTACCATGAAATTCCAAAAGTGTCCTTAATTTATATTAAAATAAAAGTAAAGATTCCAAAATTCTGATAATTTTCGAAAATTTGATGATGTTGAAATTTTTCAAAACTTATAAAATTCCAAGATTTTTAAAATTTCAAAAAGTTTCAAATTTAAAAATTTTTTTAATTATTTAAAATTTGAAAAATTGTTGGAGAATAAGAAATTTACCAACAATTTTTTGAATAATTAATAATATAAATATAAAGTTCCAAAATCATGCATCTTTTATTAAAAATAACGTATCCTAATTTTGATATGAATTTCAGAAATGTGTCGAAGGAAATGTTTGGTCATTTCTAAACTACCGAAAGTTGAAAATTTTTATGAAATTTGAAAACTTTGGAAAATTCTCAAAATCTTCAAAAGTTTTTTAATTTTTCCAAAATTTTAACATATTGTGAAAAAAAAATTATAACATTTAGAAAATTTTAAACTTTTGGTTACTTCAGACATTTTTTTTTAATGTTATAAATTGATTTGAAAATAAACACAATTTCTGAAATTTCTCGATCTTTTGAAGTTTTTAAACATTTTGAAAATTTTTCAAATGTCAAATAACTTTCAAAGTTTAAAAGTGTTATACATTTTTGAAAGCTTGAAGATTCACAAATTCTTTCAAGCATTTTGTAAGTTTTGGTAAATAAGAAATTTACTATAAATTTCCAAAAATTTTCTGATTTTATATTAAAATAAAAATTAAGTTTGAAAATTCCTCAAAGTTTGAAATTTTAAAAATTATTGGTAATTGCTAAATTACCAAAATCTGGGAAATTGAAAAAATTTTATAAGATTTTTTAAATGCTATACAATTTCAAAAATAATACCAAATGTTGAGATTTTAAAAGTTTGAAGGTTTTGGAAATTTTTATATGTTTGAAAATTCTTAAAATCCTTAAAATTTCTAAAAGTTTTATAAAATTTGTAAAATTTTTGAAATTTCTAAAAAATGGATAAAATTTCAAAACTTTTTTAAAATTTCAAAATGTTTATGAAGAGAAAAAAAATTGAAAGGAGATCTTTTTTTTTTGAATAAAAATTTAATTTCAAAAATTTGTATGAAGTTTCAAAATTTTTATAAATATTCAAAATTTTATTAAACTATAACAAAATGACACCTCCGGTCCATGTTAGTGCAAAAATGAAAAAAGATCTATCTTTGCGTTTGAGTAAATAAAAAAGTGTAGAACGAGCAAATTCGACTTATTTAAGAAATTACTTGCTTTTATCGTATTATTTTGTAAATTTGTATTTGAAGAATTGGAAGAAGCACGCAATAAGAATGCAAGGCCTGATTGTCAAATAAGAAATCATGATTACGTCGTGTAAACAATTTACGGTGTCAGCTACGCATTGAAGGGAATATTTTTTTATTTCAATGACGCAAGGGAAAATAGAGAAAAAAATTGCTCAATTACCGGAAAATTATCAAAAACTTTCAGCTGATTTTTGAAAATTTCAGCTTTTAAAGTTTAAATATATTTTGAAAATTTGTAAATGTTTTGAAATTCTTAAAATCTTCGAAATTTCTAAAAATCTTCTAAATATTTTAGTTAATAAAAGATTCGCCATAAATTTCCGAAAATTCTCTACATTCATATTAAAATAAAAATATTGTTATAATATCATACCATTAATATTAGGTCGAGTATTTTGTGCCGGAAAAATATGCCGGATTTTAATGTTCTCATCCGGCATATTTTACTGGATTTTAATTTTCTCTTCCGGCATATTTTATCATGTACGAATTTGAATTCCAAAGAATTTATTATGAATTCCAAACGATTTATCATTAATTCCAAACAATTCTAGATTAATTGCAACGAGTTAAAAAATTGATGTTTGCAAAAATATGTCGGACAATAGAAAATTAAGGGGAGATCTTGATGACAGGTGGAGGTTATGTGTCATCTGTCTATATCTGTATTCCTTGCCGGATCTTAATTTTCTCTTCCGGAATATTTTTAATAACGTCATAATTTTCTGTAAATTATCATAAATTTCCACAAATTTCCACAACTTTCGTAAATTTCCACGAATTTCATAAATTTCAAAACATTTAATAAATTTCAACAAATTTCATACATTTTTACAAATTTCATAATTGTTCCAAAAACTTCATAAATTTCCACAATAATGATACATTTTCATAAATTGTAGAAATTATGGTAATTCATCAATCTTTTCATACATTTTTTATATTATGGTAATGGATGGGTGCCTTGCCGGAAGAAAAAATTAAAATACGGCAAAATATGCCGGAACAGAAAATTAAAATCCGTCAAAATATGGCGAAAGAGAAAATAAAAATCCGGCAAAATATGCCGGAAGAGAAAATTGCAATTCGGCAAAATATGCCGGATCCGTATACACTACGATAATATTATTATACTCCTTTCGGGGTAAGCGTGACTTAATCGATGAGGTATGGATTTTAACTTTTAGATTGATCTAGAATTCCCGTGACTAAAGGTGTGACTTGGAAATTGAGGAAATTCAAGAACTTTCTGAAATATGAGTTGATTTTATCAATTAATATTAAATTTTGTGGTAAAATAATGAAATTTCAGATTTTAAACTTTAGGTGATGTTGCAATTTTGATGGTACCATTGAAAATTAAAAAGATTTTTAAAATCTTCAACAGTTTAAAAACTCTTAATATCAACAAAATTTTTAAAAGTTTGATAAAATTTGTAAAATTTTTATAAATTGTCAAGAATTTTCGAAATTTTTGGCCAATAAGAAATTCAACACGAATTTCCAAAAATTTTATAAATTCACGATGACATTCATATGCTTATATTAAAATTTATATTATAGTAGGCACACTTACCCAAAAAATGGATAAAAAATTCGATTGCGCAGACTAGAATCCTATTTTGGATCTTCATTTTTGCAGTATTTCGTGACAGTTTCCGGGGACCATGACTGATAAATAGGGACAATTTTCACCGCTATATATACTAAACAGTATCCGGTTACTCAACCTTATGATAAGACGCAAAACATTGAAAACTATTAGAATTGATTTTAGTGCAACCGGAAAAAATTTTGTCGAAGTGTGGAGTTTGGTAATAAATTGTGATTGTGGCGGGGCAAAGAAGCGGTGCGAGGCAGGCACTATGAAAATTAAAAAATTTCCGGGGCTACAAAAAAAGAGAGTGCAGAATCTTTCAACATTTTGCTTCGAATCAAAAGGAAGAATTTTTTATTTTTAACAGTTTTATTGAATTGGAAAGGAGGTAATTTTGGTATTTTATCATAGAAAAACACTGGTGATAAATTTTTTTCTACTTAAATGTCAATGGTCTCCAAATAAGAATTTTCATTCTCATATTTGGACCCTTGAACATAGGTGCACATATACTTCTACGAAAGAAATTTCAATGGGATTAAGTTAACATTGCTTGATTCAATGTGCCTTGCATGAAAATGAATATTTCTTTGAACTGAGGAAATTCGAATTAATGGAAAGTAATTAATTTTAAAGTCCAGAAAATATATTACAGGCTCAAAAAACTGTATCCCCACATCAAATTCTTAAATATTTGATGTAAAAAATATTCCACTGATTCAAATAAATATTTGTTGACCTAAACCACATTATATTTAATTCGCACAATTTACATAATTTAAAATCTTGACGAACCTAAAACAGAAAAATTCGATGAAAAGTCCCAATGCTAACACAGAAAAAACAGAAGCTAAACTTTACATCGATTTCCGTTGAAAGATTCGCTGCAACAAAAAGTAACCTTGTCGAATAAACTTTACACAAAACTGAGATAATTCCGTGTTTTTAAACTGTCTCGGAATAATTTGTCAGCGAAAAAGCGTCTTCTGCTATGAAGTTGACAGCAGTGCAAAGAACAGTGAGGTATGGATGAAATTGGTCTGGAAATCAGGACACCAGATTTTTGAAAACATTGCACTTATTACCATTTCATTTTAAAAATAATTGCACGTATGGCGGACGAATGGTTATATATTTTTCATGACTGTCAATAAAGCACTCGACAACATTCGAAAAATATTTACTATGATCTTAACCATAATTCACAAGTTATGAGATAGGAATTTCCGTTTTGAAAGTTTCGAGATCCGTCAGTATTGCCGTTTAATATAAAAGCCTCTTTACGGAGTAAAATTTTGAAGCTAAAAGATGATTTCTGAACAACTACAACTCCTATCGACCTTATTTCATGCTTCAAATTTTTATTATCATTCAACAAGTTAATTTTCAAACAGAAAAATCAGGAAAAACTGTTTCTTCTTCATTTTTCAAAAATTCGGAAAAATAATTTTTTGAACTCAGCAGTTTTGCTACGTATGAGGACACCCTGAATCGTAAAATTTCATTTTAAAAAGTTATTAAATAAATATTTATCAAAAATATTGAATGTAAATTGAAAATCTTAATTTTTTACTGTATATAACATTTTATATTAAGAAAATATTGATGGAAATTTAAGTATATTCTATCAGGTATTTCAGGTTGGGAAATCAAAAATGTCTGTAATCTGAGGGATAAACAATAATACCAATTGCATTGGGATAAAACTTAATTTTTTTCAAAACTCTGAAAAAATGGTTTCACCATAAGTGTATTTGTCTTTATTTTCTAAAAACTATATAATTAAATTGTAAAATCCATTGAAAAGGTGGAATGATTTTATTATTTAATTAAATAGCTTTCTCGAAATGAAAAATAATATCCAAATACACTTATGGTGAAATATTGGGAAGACTGAAAAATTCTCTAGACTGTAAAATTCCTGAATTAGAAAATCCCCGAATAATTAAATTTCCGAATAGGAAATATTCCATAATAATAAAATTCCCGGAGAGTTTATAATATTACCGAAATGAAAAATTCCCGAATGATGAAATTCCCAAAGGTTTATGATATTACCGAATTGGTAAATTCCAGACATAAAATTGCCGAATTCCAGAACATCCAAACTAGAAAATTCCCCAATTATAAAATTCCCGAATTTAGATAAATAAAAATTTTTTTTCATGAATATTATTTATTTATTAAAAATACAATAATCAAATATTTTTATCAAAACAAAATTGTAATGTTTGAAGTTTATAAAATTACTGCTTAAATCTTAAATAACAATTATTGAAAAAATATATTTTTGGATGAAAATTTTTGGACGACTGAAAAATCCTAAAAAATAAAATTCATGACTCTGTCAAATTCCCGAATTGGGAATTTCCCGAATAATAAAATTTTCGAATATATAATTAACTTCGCGAATTGGAAAATTCCCGAATTATAAGATATCCGAACTGGAAAATTCCTGAATTATAAAACTCCCGAAAGAATGCAAAAAAATTATTTTTCAATCAATAGTATTTATCAATTAAAAATACAATCATTAAATATTTGTATAAAAAAAAAAATTTTTTCCTGATCAAAGTTTCTAAAATTATTGTTTGAATTCAAAATAACAATACTTGAAGACAATTTTCATCCAGAAATATATATTTTTTTCTCAATTATTGTTATTTCAAAGTTAAACAA
This sequence comes from Andricus curvator, assembly GCA_932195095.1. NCBI lineage: Eukaryota > Metazoa > Arthropoda > Insecta > Hymenoptera > Cynipidae > Andricus > Andricus curvator. Next base: position 5,773 of record CAKNYM010046022.1, read on the forward strand.
TAATTTTAGAAACTTTAAACATTAAAAATAATTTTTTTCTTTATAAAAATATTTGATTATTATATTTGTTTAAATTCGGGAATTTTCTAGTTCGGATATTTTATAATTTGGCCATTTCCTGTCGAGAATTTTTAAATTCGGTAATAATATCAACTGTTGGGAATTATCCATTTCGGTAATATCGTAACCTGTTCGAAAATTTTTTAATCGGGAATTTTCCAATTCGGGAATTTCATTATTCGGGAATTTTATCAATCGGGAATTATATTAAATATTCGAAAATTTTATTATTCGGGAATTTCCCAAATCGGGAATTTGACAGAGTTGGGAATGTTATTTTCCGGGACTTTTCAGTCCTCCAAATTTTTATTTCAAATATTGTTATTTTAAATTCAAACAATAATTTTAGAAACTTTAACACTTAAAAATTTTCTTAAATAGAAATATTTTATTATTGTATTCTCAATAAATAAATAATATTCATTTGAAAAAAAGTTAATTATTTAAATTCGGGAATTTTCTAATTCAGATATCTTATAATTCGGCAACTTTCTGTCGGAAATTTTCAAATTCGGTATTATTATTAACTGTTCGGGAATTTTATTAATCGCGAATTTTCGAGCTCGGAAATTTCACAGTGTCGAGAATTTTATTTTCGGGATTTTTCAGTTGGTCCGAAAAATCTTCAAAGATCGGTTACCATCTTATGAACTACATAAGCCATGGAGTAATCTTTAAAGAAGGTGACGATGGTTGTTTTTATTGTGTCAAGTTCTTTATTTACATTCACGAAAAATACGTTTTGATTCGTCAGCGAAAAGTCTAATTATTTTTAAAATAAGAATTAGGTAAGTAAAAAGTTGTTTTAACTCTGGTGTCCTTATTTATAGCTTTTCACTCTTACTTTGCCGTTTTTCCAGGGCTGCAAAGGACGTAGCAGACGATAGCTTTTATTCCATCGTAAGATAAACTTTCGCCAAATAGCATGTAATCTTTAACAGCCGAAAATCTTACATGCAACAAAATTTAACTTCAGTTTTTTCTGTGAAAGAAATATTTCTTCAAATAATCAAATCACCATCAACACTTCTGCATGCACTAATAGATTCCTAAGATACCTATGATTCAATTCATTCAATTGAACCACCGATTTTTATAAAATCATTCTTAGAATCTCTAAAGAAAAATACTTTTTTCTTTGCCTTTTGCAGTTTCTTCGCAGGATAAACCATTCGCAATTTAAAGCGTTACAAACAAATGATATTTTAACAAAACTAGAACATTTTGGCTGCAACGCGCGCACTGATTATTTTTTCTTTAAAAACATTCGGTTCATTATCCAAGACTTTGTAATAGATTGCACAAAAAATCTTATATGATTTGAAAACGTTGTGTATTATTTACAGAAGTTTGTTTCATTATAGTGAGAAAATTCCACTAAATTTAATATCAATTACACAATTTTTTTAATTTACTTACAATTCTTAAAAATTAGCAGATTATTTTTCTTATCTACTAAAATATGTTTTGCCGCACGTGTACTTATTTGACACCGTAATTGAAAATTTTTTTTAACATTTGAAAAGCATAGAAAATTCATTATGAGGGTAAAGATGAACTAATAAAACAGATAAACTATCATACTATTTACCACATTTGAATAATATTTTTGAAAATCAAGACTTGGCACAAACAAACAAACATTTCAGAGAAACAGCTTTTTTCGTTCAAAATTCAACTGCTTAGTAGGAAGTGGAACAACTTTCTTAGGAATTAATTTTTTTGGTTGATGATTCCTCATTTTAGTTGAAAATCCTTTTTTTCTGTTCAAAATTTACCTTTTTTGTTGTTGAAAATGAAGATTTTTTAGTAAAAAGTTAACTATTCCATATTTGCTTGAATCTTCTTCAGTTGAAAATTCAGCTATTTGGTTGAAAAATTCTGTATTTTGTTAAAACTTTGTCTTTTGTTGTAGAATATTGCTTTTCTTCGTGAATAATTCACACTTTTGGTTGAAATTCATTTCTTTAATTAGAAACTAGATTCTTTAATGAAAATTAATTTTTTCAACTGAAAATGTAACTATTCCATTTTTTTGTTGAAAGTTTATATTTTTTGATAGACATTTATTTATGTTTGAATATTCGTCTGTTTGCTTGCAAACTCAACTATTTTGTTGAAAATTTATCTTTTATTGGTAGAAAATTCATCTTTCAGGTTCACGAATCCGAGCACGAATCATTATCTTATTTCAAACTTAATTTATTTGAGTAAAAATTCAACTATTTTTTTTAATTCTTTTTTTATGGAAATGAAGTCTTTATTCTAAAAATTTAACTATTTCATGTTTGGTTTAACACTTACCTTCATCAGTTGAGAATTCAGCTATTTGGTTGAAAATTTCTGTATGTTGTTGAAACTTTGTCTCTCGTGGAATAATATGAATCTTCTTAGTGCTTAATTAACCTTTTTAGTTAAAAACACATTTATTTGGTTACAAATTTAACTACTAGGTCGAAAATTCATTTCCTTTATTTAAAATTAATTTTTTCAACTAAAAATTACACTATTCCATTTTTTGTTGTCGAAAGTTCTTTCTTTTTTGTTGATACATATAACTTTAATCTTCTGGGCTGAAAATTCAGCCGAAAATGCAGTTTTTTGACTGAAAATGTAACTATTCTATGTTTGGCTTTTCATTTATTTTCTTCAGTTGACAAATCTGCTATTTGGTTAAAAATTTAAGCATTAAGCTGAAAATTCCTTTAAAGATTCAAAATTTGGTTGAACGTTCAAGTATTGAAAAAAAAAATTTTGATTTAAACTCAATCTTTTTGATTCAAAATGCATTCTTTTTTACTGAAAAAAAGTATTTTTTAAGTTAGTTTTGTCAACTACAAATGTAAATAAATTTTTTTTTTCGATTTTTTATAAAAACTTAATCTTTTTAGTTGAAAATGAATTTTTTTGGTTAAAACTTTAACTATTTCGTTGAAAATTTTCTGTTGAAATTGTTTTTTTTTTTTTTAGGTGAACATTCATCTGTTTTATTGAAAATTTTTCTTCTTCTGGGTAGAAAATTAAAGTTTTTGGTTCAAAATTTAATTACTAGTACTCAGTTTATTTATTCTGACCCTAAAGCCAAAATTAACATTCAATATTATAAACAATTCTTTAATTAAATGTTGAATCCTCCATTAAAAATTCAAATATTTGGTTAAAAATTAATGTAATTTGTTAAAAATTATTCTTGTTTGGTAAAAAATGAATCTCTTTGATTAAAATTTGATTTCTTCGGTTGAAGATTAGTTTTTTGATTGAAAATGAATTTTTTAAATTAGAAATGTCACTATTCCATTCTATGTCACAAATATCTCTTTTTTTGATAGAAATTTGATTTTCTTGGTTGAAGATTCATCTGTCTCGTTGAAAATTTCACTATTTTGTTGAAAATTTTTAATTTTTTGGTAGAAAACTTATTTATCTGAAAACAAAAATATAGATACAAAACACAAAATAGATGTTGATGAAAATGTGTCTTTTCCCAGCAGGAAATTCATCTTCTGGCATGAAAATTCAACTATTTAGTTAACATTTTTTCTCAACTCTTGATTCATCATTTCAGTTAAAAGTTCATTTCATTGGTTAAAAAGTTAACAAATTTCGTTGAAAATTCATATTTTTGTTGAAAATGAACTTGTTTTTACTGAAAATGTTGCTATTCCATTTTTGCCAGAAAATTGATCTTTTTTAGTTGAAAATTCACTCATTCTGGTTAAAACTCGTCTTTTTTAAATCGAAAATTCAATTCTTTTTGTAGAAAATGCATATTTTTCATTTTAATTCAACTTTTTTTTTAAATAAAATATTTTTTTATGGAAATATCAACTATTATGCTTTTTGTTGGGAATTCATTTTTGTTGTCAAAGATTCATTAGTTTGGTTGAAAACTGAACTATTTTGTTGAAAATTCCCTTTTCTGTTTGAAAATTAATTATTCCAGTTGAAAATGTAATAATAAGGTTTTACATTAATAAATCCTAAATTTTTGTCAGTTCTATTAAATACACAAATGTGACATTCTTTGTCACTGCCCTTCAACGGAAAATGAAATTCTTAATTACTCGAATGTGTGCTAATTTGGCAACATTCTTTCCTTCCATTTTTTCAAATTACCCAATCAGCATTGAGAAAGAGTTACAATCATGCTTTCGAGATTTTCCTGACGCACCTATTTCTTAGAGAAGGATTGACATATTTGCACAGCTGTGCCACAGAATCTACTGCTAAGAGAATATATAACATTTACATTATCTATATCGAGGATAGATCTTTCGAAAGCAAAAAGAAATTTTTCGATCGAATGAAAAATTCTCTCCGTGAATTGCTGTTGAAAAATTGCAATTTTTGAAAGAAAACCGTCTAGAGTTTTCATTTGTTGATAAAAAGCATTTAGGTCAAGCAATCTGTTATGAATTGCCTTTTTATGCAAATTCGATAAGAAAAAAAAAATGACGAAAAAATGAAAAAAAAAAATGTCAGGTAAATTTCTGATACATCGTATTAGGTATCATGTAACAGATCATATTGGCGGCTGGATATCTCGACACCTGTTGAACCGAAAAATTGAAGAAAAAAAAACGTAAATCATTTCTCAGGACATTCATGGAATTCACGCAATTAATTGAATTCTTGAAATTTATGGAATTCAAGGTATTCATGGAATTCAAGAAATTCACGGAGTATCAGGATTTCACAAAATTCACGGAATTTACGGAATCCATGGAATGCAGGAAATTCATTGAATTAACAGAATTCATGGAATTCACGAAATTCATGGAATTAACAGAACTCATGAAATTCACGAAATTTATGGAATTCAAGGAATTCATCGAATTCACGGAATTCACAGAACTCACGGAATTCAAGGATTTCACGGAATTCACCGAATGCATGAAATTCATAGTATTCAAGGAATTCAAAGATTTCATGGAATTAAAGGAAATCACGAGATTGGCGGAATTCATAGAATTCAAGGAATTTAGAGAATTAAAGGAATTCAAGGAATTCAGAGAATTCAAGGAATTCAGAGAATTCAAGGAATTCATAGAATTCATGGAATTCAAAGAATTCACGGAATTAATGGAATTCGCGGAATTGATGGAATTTGAGGAATTGATGGAATTTGAGGAATTCACGGAATTCGCGAAAACTAAAGGATTAACGAAATTCAAGGAATTCATGGAATTCACGGAATTCAAGGATTTCACGAAATTCATGAAATTCATAGTATTCAAGGAATTCAAAGATTTCATGGAATTAAAGGAAATCACGGAATTGGCAGAATTCATAGAATTCACGGAATCAATGGAATTCACGGAATCCATAGAATTGATGGAATTCAAGGAATTGATGGAATTCAAGGAATTCATGGAATTCAAGGAATTGATGGAATTCAAGGAATTCCCGGAATTTACGGAATTCACGCAATCTAAGGAATTCACGAAATTCAAGGATTTCAAGGAATTGAAGTAAATCACGGAATTCATAGAATTCAAGGAATTCATTACATTCGTGGAATTCATGAAGTTCACAACATTTAAGGAATTCACAGAATTCAAGGAGCTCACGAAATTCAAGGAATTCACGAATTCAAGGAATTCACGAAATTCAAGAAATTCACAAATTCAAAGAATTAACGAAATTCAAGGAATTCGTGATATTCAATGAATGCGTGGAGTCCAAGGAATTCATGGAACCTGAATACCGTGAATTTCGTAAATTCAATGAATTCCTTGAATTCCGTGAATGACTTGGATGGCACGAACTTCTTTTACACCTTGAATTCCATAAATTCCGTCAATTCCTTGAATTCGACAAATTCCGTCAATACCTTGAATTTCATATAATTCGCGAATTCCGTAAATTCCATTAATTCCTTGAATTCAGTTAATTCCGCGAATTCCGTGAATACAGTCAATCCCGAGAATTTATTAAATTACATTAATTCCGTGAATTGTATGAATTCCATGAGTTCCATAAATTCCATGAGTTCCATGAATTCCGTGAATCCCATAAATTCCGTGAATACCATGAATCCCGTGAATTTCAATAATTTCGTGAATTCCATGAATTTAGTGAATTTCATGAATTCCATGAATTTAGTGAATTCCATGAATTCAGTGAATTCCATGTTTCAGTGAATTTCATGAATTCCATGAATACCATGAATTCCATAAATTTCGTGAATTCCATGAATTCCATAAATTTCGTGAATTCCATGAATTCCATAAATCCCATGAATTTCATGAATTCCGTGAATTCCATAAATTTCGTGAATTCCATGAATTCCGTGAATTCCATGAATTCTGTGAGTTCTATAAATTCAGTGAATTCCACGAATTCCATGAATTCCGTGAATTCCATAAATTTTGTGAATTCCTAGAATTCCGTGAATTCCATTAATTCTGCGAATTATATGAATTCCATAAATTTCGTGAATTCCTTAAGTTTCATGAATTCCATAAATCGCATGAATTCCGTGAATTCCATAAATTTCGTAAATCCATGAATTCCGTGAATTCCATGAATTCTGTGAGTTCCATAAATTTAGTGAATCCCGCGAATTCCATGAATTCCATAAATTTCGTGAACTACCCGATTCGGGTAGTGTTTCTAGGTTTTTCTTGTAGTTATAAATAACTACAAGTGTGGGCTCACCACACCCACGATGTGCCAACAGCACTCATGTCAGTATTCTTGAATGGTCACCCATCCAAGTACTAACCGCGTCCAACGCTGCTTAACTTCAGTGATCTGACGAGAACTGGGGTTTTCAGCGTGGTATGGCCGTCGGCCATAAATTTTGTGAATTCCGCGAAATCCGTGAATTCCATAAATTTTGTGAATTCCCTGAATTCCGTGAATTCCATTAATTCTGCGAATTCCATGAATTTCATAAATTTCGTGAATTCCTTTAGTTTACTGAATTCCATGAATTCCGTAAGTTCCTTGTGCACAATTTTCGATTTATAAACGCTACAATAAATGTATTGGTATGCTCGACGGTGCTTCACGATTTACAGCACTTACAATACATGTATTGCAATTTCGTCATTCCAATACCGTGTTTGCAATTTTACCTTACGTAATAATTATGATGTTAAAATTTTTTAGTCTACTGGTCGTTTCAATATTTTTAAAATATTGATACTTAAATTGTGAAAAAAATTCTCTCTAGATCCGGTGGGATTCGAACACCACGTCATTCAGATTTCCGGCCCGATGCTCTTGGCCACTAAGCCACGGAGAGACCAGATAATTTTCTTCACAATCCCTAAAAATAGAATGTCGTCATCAAAATTTAATTTTACTATACGCTCGTATTGTAGAAGTGTTGGAGAATTCCAAACATTTTTAACAGTGTAGGGATGCAGAGATTTGTGAAAAATATTTTGTTTATAATTCTCTAAATAAATAATGACGCATCGTACGAGAAATTGTTATGAGAGTAGAATGTTTTATTTTATTTTATTTTTTCAGATTCGATTAGCGAAAGTAAGCCACTAAAGAGTGGTAGAAAATTACTAATTCGATTTGTCAAAATATTTTCTAATTCAATAGCGAGAAACTAATTGCTTGTTGAAAAAAACATTATTTAGAACTGTATGTAATAATTTGAAAACAGTTATAAACATGAAAAAAGTGACTAAATAGAAAAGTTTAATAAAACGAAGTGATGGTGTGATATTTCTATCTCTATTGGAACAATACGAAGGTCATATTTTGAAATTGTGAACGATACGTAGCTTGTTTTCAAGTTAAAAATACTGCATTCTCATTATTTAAACAAAGTTCAGCAAAGTAAGAATTTTTTACAATCTTAAAAATATAATGGATCAATATGGGATCAATATGGACCGAAATAATAATTAATTATGCATATGCAGCATCATCATGTGCTACATTTCAAAAGAGTTCTGCTTTCGTTTTTCAAAAATTTTTCCGGTTTTATATTTTCCTCATCATCCATAGAAAATTGCAATTGTTTAGCAAAATTTGTGAAAATTATTTGCCTTGAATACATCAGCCTAAATAAGTGTGAAATTAAGCCACCAAAAAGTATTAGAAAATTAGTTTTTTTATTAGTTGAGATATTTTTGATTTTTTTTTTCTTGGACTTCTCTAAATTTACGCAAAATTTTTGACAATTAAATGTGAAATGATCGACAGTAGTAATATGGTAATTGAGAATTCTCTTTTGTTAAAGCTCTTTCGGCTTTAACGAACACATTCTCATCACGTATGTCGTGCTTCGCAATCGAATAACATTTGTCCAATATGCAAATTTTTCTATATTATGTTCAACTTTAATATATAAAATGCATACTATATTAATATCTGTATGCCGGTTCCGAACTGCTCATTCAGATATAGAAAAATAAAGTACAAATTTTATTCTTGACGGTTACTTTAATATTCGTTCCTTATTTGCCATTAATCTCTAGTAGTTTTTACAAAAATTTAACTTGTTTATTTGTAATGTTATTTTTCACGATTAAATCGAAAACTACACGCTTAAGACAGTTTTAAAACAAAACTGGAGTACACATCTTTTCAAATCCTACGAGTTGAAATCTGTTATTTTCCCTCCGTGTTTTTTTAGAATATTTACAACACGTGATTTTTTGTAAATATTGTTTCTCTGTTTGCAACTGCTGAATTGGATACAACAAAATGAAGCAAATGTATTTTATTTTTCGTTCTTTATTTCACAATAATTTTTTTTGTATTTATTGTACAAAGTGTAAATGAAAAAATTTGTTTCAGATAATTAAAACAATAACTATCTTTTAAAAATATAGTCTGAACCAAATTCCTATATTTTTTTCAGATGAATAATTTCTTTAGTTAGCATTTCTTCGTGACTTGCATGGTTTTGCCCGAAAACAGAATTACTTATTTTAATAACATTTTTTACGAATAAAACAAAAACCACACTTGTCACAAAAAATCTTTTCCTAGAAAATTGGTAGATCTTCCGGAGATGAATAATTTTTTAAATTATTATTCCATCTTATAAAAAAATGTATAGTTTTGCTGGGAAATGGAATTTTTGATTTTTCAAAAAGCATTTTCGATGGATAATATCAGAACTGTCGGTCAAAAATGGCTGGTTAACCAACTCGTCCTTTCTTTATAGGCATTAAAACAGTATGCCAAGGGGTAGTCCAATCGGATTATTTCTTCGAAAGTTACCAAGTTTCCAGATTAAAATGACAACGACGACAGATAGACACCGACGTAAAAACTATTTTTTCTGACTTAGAGGGCCTCAAAACGTCGACGTTTGATGGAATCCACGAAAGTCATTTTTCACATAAAATCAATACCTTCTCATTATGATGAGAATATAAAAATATTATAAAAGTGAAAAATACAAAAGTATGATCAAGTAACGCCATGGTGTTACGTTCTTCATACTCCTTAAATAATTAGAAGGTCATATTCTGAATAGTAAACGTGACGTAGCATGCCTCAATTCAAAAGTATTGCCTCATGATTCTTTGAACAAATTGAAGAAAAATAAGAATTTTTCAGACACTTAATATTACAATAATTGAACGGACTCGAAATTAATTGCACTTGTTCAGGATCTTCAGAGGCTACTTTTCCGCCATTCTTTTGTTTTCAAAATTTGTTATTTAGCAAAATTTGTGAAAATTATTTACCTTGAATAAGGAGCGGCTTGAAGAAGTATGAAATTTAGTGCCTGAAGAAGGTTATTTTTATTGTACAGCTTTTCCCTTATGCAAAAGATACTTTGAGTCTCTCTAAAAGAGATATTTCTTAATTCAATTGTGGAAAGCAACTTATTGCTTGATAAAAATTGTATAAATTTACTAATAACTGCATATTATATTATTAAAAAAGGGTAAAGAAATGAAAAACGTGGAAAACAGAAATTTTCAATAAAATAACGCAATTCTGTAGCATTATCAAAACTGTTGAAAGAATAAAAAAGTCATCTTATTGAGTTGTAAACCTGATGTAGCCTGTATACAATTCAGAAACATTGCCTTCTCATTGTTTGAACAAATTTGAAAAAAAAAAAAAAATTTGAATGACACTTTTTTAGTTTTTCATGAAAAATTGCAATATTATTCAAAGAGGCCTGAACCTATATGCAAAATATATTGCTTAAAAGTATATTAATAAATAATGGTTCGTCTTACGAGAAAGAGTAAAACGTTTGATCTTATGTCATAGATTAATAAAAAATGTCAAACAAATTTAATATGCTCATTAAGGGTTTTCATTTATATCAATTTTTATAAAAATTAGGCAAGAGCGTTTATTAACAATAAATAATGTTAATAGTGTTAGGTATTGGTTTCGCGACAGTTTTAGTGCTGGCCATATCCACGAAGTTAGTACAACAGCAATAAAATATCCAACCTTTATTTATTGGAATCGATTGTTCATCGTTTGGTCATGTTTGGACACCAAATTTTATCGTTTGGACGGAAATTTAAAAAAGAAATAACGTTATCAAAACTGGAGTGCTAACTTCACGCTGCACAACCAATTATATTTTTTTCAAAAATTCTCTTATCAATAGTTTGGTAAATCGTCGAAATCGTGTGAGTTATCGAATAATAAAGTCATTAGCACCATACACGCAAGCGGCGCCTTCTCAAGTAGTAGTGACCTTCTTTGGTCAGCCATGTACTTAAATAGACCATGATGAGTCAGACATCCTGACACAAAAACTTGTCAAAAAATTAAATTTTTAGAAGACATGCATGATTTCAGCCCTTTTTCATTCATGTGAAGCGAGGCTAAAGTTATACTTCTCAGGAGTAAAAAGTGACTTTATACGCAAATGATAAAACATTATACATCTGTGAGCACTTATATTGCGATAAACAATTCCTCAACGTAAAAACTGTGGTACCGAAAATTTCAAAAAATGTTGGATTATCTAAATTTCCGTATATTCAAAAAATTTTAATAATTTCTGAAATGTTCAAAATATCTAAAATTATCAAAAATATAAAATTTTATGAATTTTATGAAATGTTCAAATTTCCCGAAATGTCTATAATGTTAAAATTTTTGTAGACTTATCAAAATTTCTAATCTTTCTGAATTTTATCAAATGTTAAAAACTCTTGAAATTATTCAAATTTCTAAAATTATCATAAATTCTAAAATGTTCAAAATTTTTAAAAATATCAAAATGTCTCATATTTCTAAGATGTTCCAAACTTATAAAATAAAATAAAAATTATCACAAAATTTTAGAATTTTTAAGTATTGAGAAACTTTGAAAATAAAAATTTTTTCGAAAACATCAGAAATTTTGAAAAAATGGGAAATTTCGATAATTTTAGAAAGATTTATATTTTTAAAAATGTAGAACATCTTAGAAATTTCAGAAATTTTTCTAATTAAAATTTTTTTTCAACATTTTTTAAAATTTTAGAAATGTTGATAATTTTAGAAATTTTGAACAGTTTAGAAATTTTTATAATCTTGCAGATTTTAATAATATTATAAAATTTTAGATATTTTATACATTTTGAAAATTTCAGATATTTTAGACATTTCGGAAATTTTAGAAATTTCAGAAAGGACCCCGCACTGAAAGGTTTCTGCGAAAAATTCTTAATCTAATTTTATTTTGTATTTTTGAACCTGTAGGGTAGAAATTAGAAAGAAAATAGTAAGAAAAATGGACAGTTTTTAGAAAAACACTTGTCAAAGTTTCAATTTTTACATGTATTTTAATAGAAAAATGCTTATTTTAGTGAAATGTTTTTTTTTTTAACATCTTTGGTATATTTGGCTAAAAGTCTCACATTTTGACGATCATACAAGTATGGAAATCATCATTTCTAATAAAATACATGTAAAAATTGAAACTTTGACATGTGTTTTCTACAAACTATTCATTTTTCTTACTTTTTTCTTTCGTTTCTTTACGTTTCGTGCGGGGTCCTTCTATAGATTAAAAAAATTTGAGACGTTTTTATAACTCTAGAGATTTCGAAAATTTCACTTTGGAACATTTTAGAAATTCTAGAAATTTAAAAAATTTGTAACATTTTAGAAATTATGATAATTTTTTAAGTTTGGAACCTTTTAGTAAAAATTTTGATAATTAAAAATTCGTTGAACATTTTATAAATTATGATAAGTTTAGGAATTAGAATAATTTTAAAAATTTTGAAAATTTGATAAAATTCAGAAATATTAGAAATTTTGATACGTTTAAAAATTTTAGAAATTTGGAACATTTCAAATATTTTAGAAAATTTTAGAATTACTTCTTATAAAATTCAGAAATTTTCATAATTTTCGTAATTTTGGAAATTTTAGAAATTTGGAAAATAAACGGCGGAAATTTAGATAATCCAAAAATTTTCAAAATTTTGGAGAATTTTCGGTACCACAGTTTTTTGGTGAGGGGTCGATTAACGCAAAATATGTGCTCACAGATGTACCTGTATAATGTTTTATCATTTGGGTATGAAGTCACTTTGTACTCCTGAAAAGTAGAACATTAGCCCCGCTTCACAAGAACGAAAAAGGGCTGAAATCATGCATGTCTTCTAAAAATTTTTTTTTGAAAAATTGTATCAGGATGTCTGGCTACTCATCATATTCTATTCAAGAACATGGCTGACAACGGAAGGTCACTACTACTTGAGAAGGCGCCGCTTGCTAACAACTTTTTTATTCTACACTCACACAATTTCGACGTCCAAACGTCAAAAGTGAGTTTCCAAACGCGATCAAACGACATCCAAACTTTTAGTAGAAGAATTTTTGAGAAAAATTAAAATTTGTATTGTAATTTGTATGTATTAAAACTCAATATCTTTTTTAATTTTTCCGTCCAAACGACAAAATTTGGTTTCCAAACATTCTACTTTTAAACCAAAAAAGAATAATTTTTAACAAAAAACGTATTAGTTGATATTTCTACAAAGAAAGATTTGATTAAAAATAAAAATAAACAGTCGAAATGAACAAAAAAATACGAATATTAAAAAAGTATTTGAAACCATAACCTAAACAGATCCATTCTCAACCCAAAATTTGCATTGTTAACCGAAAAAGATGAAATTTATTTCAAAATATCGAATCGCTGAAAATTTACTGAGATATTCATATTTGGAAAAAGTACTCGACGTCTGCCCGCGCAGACTGAACTTCGAGAACGCTGCCTGACAGAGCAGTCCTTGCAACGCATTAGCTAACAGCGCGGGCAGACGTCGAGTACTTTTTCCAAATCTGCATATCTCAGTAAATTTTCAGCGATTCGATATAAGATTTTCCAAAAAACTTCATTTAACATTGCTGAACAAATCACTCACTAGAAGTTGTTTGAAAGTCGAAGTTACCTAGATACTTTTTACAGGCGAAACCAAGACAATTATCGATTGACCTCATTTTACAATTAAATATTATTAAACAATAAGCGATTGTTAACTTATTCATTATTTCCTAGGCATCGCTAGAGTATTTTAAATACGTCCTACAAATATGAAGTCATTTCAATAATATTTGGCCGAGTTAGAACGATTTAAGTTTTAAAACTTAATTAAATCAGGGAGAAACTTTTTTTCAATATTTATTTTTTATTATTAAAAATAAACGTTTGGCAAAAAAAATTCTGAAAGGAAAAAGTTTCACATTCTTATTATCTAAAATTCTACGTTTTAAAAAAATGGATTCTTCGATTTTGAAAATTTTCTTTCTTTGAGACGATTGGAAAATACTTTTACGCGTTTTCGAGCGTCGGGCTGGTTATTGCATCCGGCGGGTCAATTATTATCTGGAGTTTTAACATTTTGAAGAAGTTCTCCATTCAGTTGAAGGGAGTGAGACTTTTTATTTCAGGCATTTTTCTTTAGCTGAAAATAAGGAAGTTTAAATTAAAAATGGTTTTTTATTACAATAGAGAAATTTTTTATTTTCTACATTTTTCATACAAATGGAATGGTTGCAGCTTTGACTCTTTTTCCTAATTGCAGTTGAAGATTAAAAAAACAAATCAATGAAAATTTCTAACTTTTTTCTAGGAAAATTTTAAGAAGGGCAAATAATTCTCAAGGAAGGGTTTAAAATTTAACGATTTGAAATTGAAAAGTTAAAAAAGGATTGTATAAACTCAAAATAGATAAAAATTCAACTTTTTCAAATTCATGTTCTGAATTTCCATTTTTCCTTTTTATAAGTTTTAATTATGCAATTTAAATAAAAAAAATTTTATAATGAAAGGTATGAGTAACAATTTTTAAAGCGATGATTTTTAAACGATTTAAATTTGTTTAAAATAATTCGAATTTTTAAGGGTTAGCGTGTAAAAAATTTTGAACATGACAATGTTTGGAGACATATATTGCTCTGAATGATTTATTATTTTTATTTATAACTTCCTTTCTTTTGTTTGAAAATTTGAATATTTTGTGGAAAATTTATTTTTTGTTGTTGTTTGACAATTACCTTTCTTAACGGCAAATGTGACGATTCCATTTTTGATTAAAAATTAGTATTTTAAGTTGAATGCAACTATTTTCTGTTCAATGTAAAATCATTCTTGATTGAAATATCAACTGTTACAATTTTCATTGAGCATTCATCTTTTTTGGTAGAATGAAATTCAAGTACTTGGCTGAAAGTTGAACTTCTTTGTGAAAAATTAATTTTTCTTTTGGTTGAAGATTCATAATTTCAGTTGAAAATACAATTATTTGGTTATAAATTAACTTTTTGATTACAAATCTGAATAATTGGATGGAAGTTGAAGCACTTTGTTGAAAATTTATTTTATTTCTAAGATTCACCTCTCTGGTTGTAAATTCAACTATTCTGTTAAAAATTAGTTTTTTTTCGGTTAAATGAATTTTTTCATCTGAAAATTTAACTATTTCATCTTTGGCTAAAAATTTGTCATTTATAAGTTGATGATTCAACAATCTGTCAGGCGAATGTTGGCTTAATATGTTCCAATTGAATTCTTGTTTAGAATAAAAAAATATGCCCGGACAGAATACATGTTTTCCTGAACATTGCTGGAAAATTCCAGTGGAAGTTTCGGAGAATTCCGAAAAATGTTCCAGGAAAGTTCCCGGAAGTAGGTAAATATCCGCACATCAGAGGACATTCACAAAAAAAGGTTCAGAAAACCTCCGTGAAGAATTGATTAATTAATTAATTCCTTTTTCATTATCGAATGAGGAAATATCTTGACTAATTGAAATAGTAATTTTTTTACTAATCTTTATTTTCTTACTTTCCGTTAATCCAATCTTTACACTAGTAATTATTGAAGTTGAAACAATTTTGATGCAGAGAGCTATGCAATAGAAATAAACTTCATTAGATACTCAAGTTCATCCTTATTTAATGCAAATTATGTTTAAAAAGTTTTCTATATATAATATAGAATATAGAAATATTAATTTCGCATTGATACCGTGGTATTTTAAAATGGTCAAAAATTCTCATTTTTCTTAACTTTGTTCAAACAATCATAAAGAGGTTTTTTTTTAATTGAGACAGGCTATATCACGTTTATAATTTCACCGCGTGACCTTCTTTCTTATTGTGTCAATAGAGTCAAGAATATCACACCATCGCGTTGTTTTATTAAACTTTCCCCTTTTTCACGTTTTTCATTTTAATAACCTTTTTTAATTATTACTTATTCCTAAGTGAATTTATTCATGCGTATTAAGCAATTAGTTGATTTCTATTATTAAATTAGGAAATATCTCGACTAATCGAATCATTAGTTTTCTACTAATCATTGGTGGCTCATTTTTCGCTAATAAATTCTGTTAAATTCCGCTAGTAATTATTTGAATTTCACCAATTTTGATTTAGAGATACCTCAAAGTTTCTCTTGCATTAGAGAAGAAGCTATACAATTAAAATAACATTTTTTAGGCACTCCATTTCATATCTATTCAGGCTGATGCTTATTCAAGGCAAATAATTTGTATGAAGTTTGATAAAAAATTGCAATTTTCAATAGATAATGAGAAAAATATACAAACGAAAAAATGTTTGAAAATCCAAAACTTAACTCTGTGTTGAAAAGTAGCGCATGATGGTCTTGAAGGTGCATAATTAATTAATATATTGATCTATATATACATATATATATATATTGATCCTAGATAATGTTGAGTTTGCAAAAAAAAATTTTTTTAAACAACAAAAAGGCAATCCTCTGAAAAATAAGTGCGTGAAAAAAATCTTGATATCATTGTCATCGCTTTTCCAAAATGCCGATTGGGTAATTTAAGAAAGTGACAAAAAAATTTAAGATTCATTAATGTAAAATTTCAAACAAAAAAAGACGAGTTTTCAACAAAATACGTAAAGAAGAATTTTGAACAAAAAAGTCACATTTTTAACCAAACAGTTGAATTTTCTACCAAAAAAAGGCAAATTTTCATATGAAAATGATAAATTTCCAATCAAAACTAGAATAGTTTTATTTTCTGTTGAAGAAATAAGTTTTAAACCAAATAAAATAAATTTTCAACCAAACAGTTACATTCTCAACCATACAGATGAATTTTCAACCAAATAGATTAAATGTCTGTAAGAAAAATTGCGACAAAGAATGGAATAGTTAAATTTCAATTGGAAAAAATTAATTTTCAATAAAAAAACTATATTTCTACCAAAGAAATGAATTTTTGACAAGAAATATTAATTTTATATCAAAAAATAATGATTTTTAACGAAGTACTTGAAAGAAATGTTCAACCTAATAGTTACATTTTCAACTAAAGAAGGTAAATGTTCAACGAGACATAAACTAGTTGAATTTTCAGTTAAAAAAATTAATTTTCAATTAAAAGAACTTATTTTACAACCAAATCAATCAATTTTCAAGTGATTACGTAATCTTAAAGAGCTTTGAATCCAAGATATTGAGTTTTCAAGACAAAAAAACAAATTTGTAACAAAAAATTGAATTTGCAGCCAAAAATATGCATTTACTACCAAAATAATTAAATTTTCAACCTAAAACAGACGAGTTTTCAACAAAATAACTGAATTTTCGACTACGAAATGTTCATTTTCTAGCAAAAAAAATGTTTTCACTAAAAATTATGAATTTTGAACAAACAAGATTGAATGTCTATCAACAATGATACATTTTTGACAAAAAGTGGAATAGTTACGTTTTTAGTTTGAAAAATAAATTTTCTATCAAAAACTAATTTTATAAGGAAAAAAATTAATTTTAATCATAAAGATGAATTTTCTACGAAAAAATATTAATTTTCAACAAAATACATGAATTTTCAACCATATGTTGAATTTTTGAAGAAATTTTCAACCTAGTAGTTATACTTTTAGCCAAGACGGTGAATTAGTCACCAAAAAGATCAATATTCTAACACAAAAGACAAAGTTTCAACAAAGTGCAAAAATTTTCAACCAAATGGTTGATTTTTCAACTGAAGAAGAGAAATCTTCAACCAAACATGAAATATTTCAGTTGAAAAATTAATCTGTCAATAAAATAGTTTAAATTTTTAGAAGAGGGTTGTTCAACAAAATAATGAATTATCAACAAAAAAAAATTAATTTTTAACAAAGTAGTTCCACTTTCAACCAAGTAGTTGTATTTTTTACCAAAAAAGGTTTTTCAGTCGCTGTTCATGAATAGCGAAAATCTGTAAAATTTAATTCAATTTTTATATTATGAAAAAAAATCTTCTTTTTTACTCTGTTTTGACGTTACTTACCCCTTTCCTTCTTTTTCCCCCTTTCGCGTTTTTCGCTTAGATACGAACTGAATAATTAATAGAACCTAATAAGAAAATTCAAATATTTCTAGTTGATTCGGCTGCTTGGTTGAAATACTTTGTTCGGTTCTTGTTTATTTAAGATCTATTTTAAATATTCTAACTTTTGTGTTAGTTGAAATATTGAAATGAAAAATGAAATAATTTTGCATTTTAAAATGTCCTACGCAAATCAATTTATTTGATTTGCAAATATTTTTGTACAAAGGGGCGGACAGCAAAGAAGTTTTCAGAATGTAAGCTTATGTTTGTATTTCTCTGCAGAATTGGGAATTGCTTATTGTAAAAGAAAAATCATAGAATATTGATAATAGGTAACAGGTTTTAAGAATTTCAGGTTATGTTTGAGGTCTTGCCATTGAATTGAACATTTTAAAGAAAAAATTAGGACTTACTGAGAAAATCGTAGTATTGAGGAAATCTTGCAAGTTCTGAGGTTATGTTTGATTTCTTAAAAGAAAATTGGTACTTTCCTACAAAAAATCATTAATACTTGAGTAATTTTAAGAACTTGAAGTCATTTATTATTTTTCTTATTTGTGGTTCTGCTCGTGATTTATTCAATGGAAAATGGTATTTGAAAAATTTTTAATTAAAAAGATGATCTATTTCTGAATTAAAAGGGACTTTCTTAAGTTTTAACATTTTGGTGAATATTTGAATTTAGTGAAAGGGGGTTAGATTCTTTATTTTAGAAATCTTTCTTGATTTTTATTTTTCGACTTTTTATACTTTTAATTGTTTCGAATTGTAACTGTCATTTGATGGTTGTGAATTCTCTTTTGTTAAGGCTACTTCGACTTCAACGAACACATTCTCATTACTTATCTCGTGTTTCGCACTCGATTTTGTCCAAGATGTGAAATTTTCTCCATTATGTTCAACACTTTCATATCATATGTGTATCACATTTATTTATGTACCTCGGTCTGAGATTCTTATTCATATATTGCAAAATAAAGCACAAATTTTATTTTTCATGATTACGTTAATATTTATTTCTTATTTTGCATTAAATTTTATTCTCAACTACCCTGAAAAATGTATCGTTTCAATTTTATATTATTACAATTCATAATATGCATTGGTATAGAAACATACGTATTTTCATTGTCTTGTTTTTATAATTGGAAAAAGTTCGCATCCTATAAAAAAAAAAAACAATTTTGTCATTGAAGATTTTATTGCATTTTGTGTCATTTTTCCTTAAATTTAATTTGTTTATTTTCGATGTTATTTTTCACGATTTGAACTAAAATCACGCATCCTAGCGTAAAATGGTTCAGAGAAAATTTGTAGATATAATTTTGGCCAAATTTTTGATTAAATAAAATGTTATTGTAGCTTGTGCCCTGTTTCCAAAAAGATATTTTTTTTATTTTTATTACAAGAGTTTACAACAAAATTGTAGTTCTTATTTTTTACGAAGATCCTTTTTGGGGGAACAACTTTTGTCCATTGAGTTTTTCTCGTAACTTGTGTCGTTTGTCCAAAATTTTTATTTTTTTTATTTTCAATGTTACTTTTACAAATTTAAACGAAAACTAGGCGTCCTTTCAAAAAGTGTTTAGTAAAAAATTTTCAGATCTTTTTAAAATGCACAATTTTGGTCCAATCATCTTTTTTCGTGTCTTGTATAGTTTGACCGCAAAACCGAATTTTTCATTATTTTGTTGTGCGATCAAAATTTAAATTTTTCATTTTTCAAGAAAATTCAAAAAGTTGTTGTGAAAATCTTGTAGGGTGTTCGGAAGCAACCTTTTTCTTCAATTGACTTTTTTCATATCGTGTGTTTGCTGGCTTTAAATTTTCATTTTTTTTTTAATTTTGTAAATGCTGTAACTCTGGTAATTTGTTATATATAAAAAAAGTTGTTGGAATACATTTTTCGTGTTTTTTAATACTATGAACAGCCGTCGAACTTGACCTTTATTTCAAGGCAGTCAAAGAGTA
Organism: Andricus curvator; assembly: GCA_932195095.1. Classification (NCBI taxonomy): domain Eukaryota; kingdom Metazoa; phylum Arthropoda; class Insecta; order Hymenoptera; family Cynipidae; genus Andricus; species Andricus curvator. Next base: position 25,572 of record CAKNYM010046022.1, read on the forward strand.
TACCAAAGGTCAATCCAATCCGTCAATTCTTTCGAAAGTTCTCGTGCTCACAGACAGACAGACGTACAGAAAAACAGACACATTCGTAAAAACCATGTTTTTGGGTTCAGGGGATCTCGAAACGTGGACATTTGACAAAAACGGAGGGGGTCAAATTTTATACAAATCTAATACCTTCTCTGATGAGGATGTAAAAATGTTAAATTATTCAATTTTAAAGTTTTTTAAATAAAAATAGTACCATTTTAATTCCTTTGAATTTTAAATGATTCATTTTTTCCAATTAGAATCTGAAAATATTTTAGTTTTCAATATATTTCAATTTTGAGAGTTTCCGTCGGAAAATTTTTCAATTTCAAATTATTTCAATTTAAAAGTTTTCATTAAGCAATATTATACAAATTCAATTAATTTTTATTTCCCTAGAAATATTGTTCATTTTTCCAAATTTTTAATATATTTTTTTTTAAATTTCAAACGCTTACAATTTGAAATTATTTATTATTATTTATTGATTTGCAGTTTTGAGAAGCAGATTTATTTATGATTTTGACTTAAAAAATATCGTAAATTATATCATATTTTTAAAATTTCCATAAATTTCTAAATTCTTGTATTCTTTTCCGGTTCGTTACAAAAATTCAATTTTTGAGCCTTCAACATCATAAATAAGTTTTATTTTATCTTACACACTTTTACAAAATGATATGAATAATAATTTTCTGTCCTATCTTTGAAATATCTTTAAATTAAATGTCGAGTTAATGAACAAATAAAAGGGTGAAGAAAATAATCTTTCCAGTTCAGCCTTTTAAATGTTTGTAAATAATCAAAAAGTGTTTGCATTTAAAGAAGCAAAGTTAGTTGATTTGTAATGTTTGATTTATTATAACTTTATTCAGGAATATGTATTACAGAAACATAAAATAATTTCGATTCTTATTCTCATTATTATTATTATACATAATGCGCGGCTGCATCCGACTTGAATAGAAGTACTCGCATTTGCCTGGACATTTGCCCATGGGAGAGGAAAACTGCAGAAAACCATCTTCCCGAGTACAGCCCGGTTTTCCGACTGTCGAATTTGACTGTAGACATTCGATATCATCGAGTGTACACAGTCATTCTCGACGTCAAAAGTACCAATAAACATTAGTTGAACGTTGTGAATAGACGACTTAGGCATACGTCAGGCCTATCCAGCGAGTATGAATTAATGCAAAGTCCAGATGGTGCATTTCGTCTGCGTCTCGCCCAAGTCTAGATTCACTGCAAAGCTAAGAACTCGGGTGATGATAATAATAGTAGTAATTTTCATTTGGTCCAAAATGTGGAGGTGGGTTAGCGCCTTGCTGTGGGTAATGTTGACCTAAGGCAAAATTTTGCTGTGGGTAATGTTGACCCAAGTCAAAATTTTGTTGATGGTAAGTATATGGATTTGGGTCAATATGTGGAGGTTGGTCAGGAATTTGATGTTCAGGATTTGATTCCATCGGATTTTGGTCACGGCTAATTGTTAGATGTGGGTACGGCTCACCTTCCAATAACAGGGGGAAGACGTCGTACCACCAGCCTGGGGTGAGCATAGCTCCAATAGCTTTCTCGTCTCTTATGAACGCCAAAAAGTCTACGCCAGCGTATATGACACGGTAGGCTAGAACAGTTCTGTGGAGGACTTCGAGTGGATTCGCATGGTAATTAAGCGGAATATCTTTAACGACTATTTCCATAATAACTTTTGTACCAGGCCATAGCCTGACCTCGTAGTCTACGGTCTCTAAAGTGATATACCACTTCTGTGCGTCAGGATTGAGACCTCTTGGATTATCTTGAAAAATAAAATAAAGATTGATGATTTGGAAAAGAATAGAAATCAATCTTTCAAAGTTTTTAACAAATTTTTCAATAAAAATCATTAGAGCTTTTGAAGCACTCTCTTAAACTGAACCAGTGAAATCGTCACTGGCTAGATCAGTATCTTGAATTATTACTGATGAACCACTGTTTTTCTGACTTTGACTGGGTGAACCGGTAATTTACTCTACCAAAACAGCGTTACTGAATATACCAATGATGTCAAATGATAGATTCAACCAGTGATATAGCAGATGACTACCAGATGAATACTGCTACCGAGTAACCAGTGAATCTCGCTGATAAAACTAGTGATAAAGTTTCACTGAGTGAACCAGTGAAATCTCAATGATTGTCAGTGATACAATTTGGGCTATTGCAACCAGTGAGATTTTTCTGGAAATCAGTGGTATTTCACTGTTTCATTTTAAGAGAATATGTGCAAGCTCATCTCCCATAATTCTTCCTTTAGGAATAAGGTACACCGAAAACTTATGCTATATTCATTTACCTCGGTTGTAATGAGTGTTCGGCCCACGTGGAGCCTTAACTCCCAAAAGTTCGTCTTTTTTATCTTTCTTTTCTGTTATATATACTATGCATGTTATGGGAATTCCGTCTACCTCAGTAATATGAGCACAGGTGTAAAAATTGTTTTCTTCCCGATATTCCGGAGTTGGAACTCTATTAGGTACAGTTGTGAAATCACATTTCTTCACCTCGTTTAGGGCATTTAGACTCACTACAATTTCATGGTCCATAAAATGAATAAATACTCGTCGCAGACCGGAAGAATATTTTCCGGGAGTTTGCGGCGGAGCATTTGATGTACTTTCTCTGGAAGATCGACCTCCTGTTCTACGTAGACGAGGACTTTCCGCAACATGATTTGGCGGGACAGAACCTGATACTGAATGTTGCATCACACTATTTGATATATGTGCGCGAGCGACTCGCAATGCTTTACGTCGACCAGGAGTTGGCGGAATATTATTTGGATCGAATGAACCTTCTCCGGTAGATGGCCACGAAGCATATGATTCTGTAAAAAAAATTGAAGATTATTGTAATTTTAAAAAAATTACACGGACCAAATCCATTAGAAAGTAGACAGGTTGTACACTTGAAATCGCAGAATCTCTCGGGGACGAAATAATTATGTTGCTTTTAGAGAAAATTAGGCTGTTGTTAAACGAATTTTCGTGCTTAATTTTTCCAAAAACTTAAATTTTTGCTTTAAATCTCTATAACTTTTAATCGAATTAGGATATTTAAGATTTTTATTTTCAGATTCTGATAGCGTTTATCACCATTTTTTTCTAAATCAACCGAAAAGTTTAGAAAAAGATTTTAAAGTAACAAAATAACAGTGAACTTTCAAAATTTTCAAAATCTAAACAAAAATTTAATTTATAACATTTAATAAATTGAGAATCTTTTCTTAACTTTTTCGTAAATGAGAAATACACTATACATTTTCAAAAATGATCGAACATCATATTAAAGTAAAATAAAGTTTCGAAAATCATCATCATATTAAAATAAAAAAGAAGTTTCAAGAATTCTGATAATTTTTGAAAGTTTTCAAATATTCAAAATTTTCAAAACTTAAAAAATTAAAAATTTTGAAAATTTTGAAAATTTCAACAAAAATCCGATTTAAAAATTTTCTATAACTTTAACAATTTTTTTAATTTCATAAAATTGCATAAAATTTTGGAAAAATAAGACAATAACCAAACATTTTCTGAATACAGTTCAATATAAAAATAAAGTTTTAAAATCATGCATCTTTTATAACAACAATGCTTGAAAATTCTCAAATTCTTTAAAAAATTTCGTGAATTTTGGTAAATAAGAAATTTACTATAAATTTCGAAAAATTTCCAAATTTCATAATAAAATAAAAACAAAGCTTCAAAAATTCCTCTAAGTTTGAAAAGTTGAAAATTCTTGGCAATTCCTAAATTACCAAGATCTGGGAAATTAAGAAAATTGTATAAGATTTTCGAAATACCATACAATTTTTAAAATAATGCAAATTTTTGAGATTTCAAAAGTTTGCAGAGTTTTGAAATTTTTAAATGTTTGAAAATTCTTAAAATCTTCAACATTTCTAACATTTTTTAAAATTTTTTTCAAATTTATGAAATTTCAAAACTTTCTCATAGTTTCAAAATTGTTATAAAGTTTCAAAATTTTTATAAAATTTCAATATTTTTATAAAATTTCAAAATGTTATCAAACACCAATCAAATTTGCAAATATATAATCTCTCTTTTTCTTTTGTATAAATAAACACGTGTAGAATGAGCAAAATTCGACTTATTTGAGAAGTGATTTGTTTCAAAAAATGTTTATTTTTTATTTATTTTTTTAATATTCATATTATTTTGTAAATGTGTATTTGTAGAATTGGAAGAAGCACACAATAAAAATACAAGACCTGATTGTCAAATAAAAAATCATGCATACGTGTTGTAAACAATTTGAAGTGTGTCAGGAGCGCATTGAAGGGAGTATTTTTTTATTTCAGTGACGCAAGGTCAAATGGACAAAGCGTGTTGCAAGGCATCCAAATTCAAAACCAAAATTTTTCCAATCACCGGAAATACAAATTTTGAAGTTTCAAAAGTTTCAAAGGATTCTAAAATTGTCAAAATTTCAATGAAATTTCAAAATTTTCTAAATTTCAAAAAAATTTCAATTTTTTTGATTAATGAGAAATTAACCACCATGGCTTTATTTGGTTTAAAGTGTTTTAAAATTTTCAAAATTTTTTAAAAATTTGGTTTAAACATGGCTTTATGGTTTCCATGGCCAACAGCCATACCACGCTGAAAAAACCAGTTCTCGTCAGATCACTGAAGTTAAGCAGCGTTGGGCGCGGTTAGCACTTGGATGGGTGACCATTCGAGAAAACTGAGTGCTGTTGGCACATCGTGGGTGTGGTGAGCCCACACTTGTAGTTATTTACTACAAGAAACTAACCTAGAAACACTACTCGAATCGGGTAGTGTCACGCCTACCCTGAAAGGGAAATGGCTTAATGGTATACAACCATATATTTCCAAAAATTTCATACATTCATATTAAAATAAAAATATTATTATATTATTAGACCATCAAGCCATTTCCCTTGAAATGCGATTCTAAGAAATCGGATTCAAGGGAATGCATTTGCTCGGTTCCAAACATATTTTTCACTTTTTTTTCATTTTTTTAAATTTTTGACAAATAAGTTCACTTTTAGCCGAAAAAGATGTCCTTTTCTACCATAAAAGATGAATTCCCAAATCAAAAGAACAAATTTTCTACCCAAAAAGTCAAATTTCCAACAAAAGACATGAATTTCTTACCAAATAGTTGAGTTTTCAAATTATAAAAAAAAAATTCTCAACCAAAACTGCAATAGTTAAATTTTCCGATACAAAATTTCATTTTTAGCAGAAAAGAGTCGATTTGTTCAATTAATATTAAATTTTATGGTGAAGTAATGATATTACAGATTTTAAACTTTAGGTGATGTTGCAATTATGATATCAATAAAAACTGAACTATTTTGCTTGTCGTGGGGTGGGGGGGGGGGGGGTTTAAACTTTGTTTAAATCATATATTAAATAACGATAAAACACTTTCTCACATAATCCTTCCGTCTTCTTCTACTTTTATTTTCCAATTTTATAATTTGTGATTTCAAAATAAAAATAATGTTTCAAAAATTCCTTGTATATTTTTTCAGTTTCAAAAAGTTTGTTAATTCCTGAATTGCCGAAAATTTGAAAATATTTCAAATTTTATGAAATTTAAAAAATAATTGAGAATTTAATATTTTCTAAGCTTAAAAAGGTTTTGAAAGTTTTCAAAGGTCAAGAAATTTTTAATATCTTTTAGGTTTCTAAAAGTTATAAAAAATTTGTATGAATTTTTAAAAAATTTCGAAATTTTGGGTTAATAAGAAATTTACCGTAAATATCCAAAAATTGCCTACATTCACGATGACATTCATATGCTTATATTGAAATTTATATTATATTAGGCACACTTACCCAAAAAATGGATAAAAAATTCTATTGTGAAGAGTATAATCCTACTGCGGATCTTCATTTTTGCAGTATTTCGTGACAATTTTCGTAAGTGATGAACTGATAAATGGGGAAGTTTGTGTACCGCTATATATACTAAACAGTATTCGGTTACTCATTGTTATCATAAGACGCAAAAACCTCCAACCTATTAGAATGGATGTTATGGCCACCAATGGTTAACAATTCACGTTTTTTCTTGAATCATTGTCTCTTGTGGTAGAATATTAATTAATCTTCTTGATGACTAATTTACCTTCTGGTTAAAGAAGCATCTTTCTCGTCGTAAATTTAACTATTAGGCTGAAAATGCCTTTGAAGATTTGAAATTTGATTGAAAATTCAATTATTTTCTTAAAAAATAATCCAATTTGGTTTGAAACCATTCTTTTTGATTGAAAATGCATTATTTTTTATTAAAAATAAGTCTTTTTTAAAATTAGTTTTTTAACTAAAAAATTAGCTGAATTTATCGTCGCTTTTTTTTATAAAAGTTTAATCTTTTTTGTTGAAAATGCATTTTTTGGTTCACAATTTAACCATTTCGTTGAAAATTTATTTTCTTTGGTTAAAAACTTCTTTCTCTAACTGAAAATTACACTATGCTATTCTTGGTTGAAAATTCATTTTTTTAGTTGAAAATTCATGTTTTTTATTGGAAATTTGTCTTTTCCTTGGTAGAAAAATAAACCTTTTGGGTGAAAATTTTAATATTTAGTAATTTTATACCACCATCTTTGAATTAATCCCTTTTGATTCGAAATTAATTGTTTTGATTGAAAATTAGTTTTTCTTCAAATCAATTTTGTCACCTAACATTTGAGCTAAATTTTGTGTCGATTTTTAAAATCTTGTTGGTGGAAAATTCAATTTGTTTGGTTCGAAATTTAACAATTTTGTTGGAAATTGATCTATTTTAATGAAAATTTCTCTTTTCTTGGTAGAAGATTAAACTCTTTAGTCGAAAATGTATCAATCAGGTTGAAAATTCCATTTTATATAAAATATCTGGTTGTAAAATTGTTGAAAAATTGCGATTTTTGATAGGAAACCGTCTAGACTTTTCATTTGTTAATAAAAAGCATCCAGGTCAACCAATCGATTATGAATTACCTCTTTATGAAGGTTTTGTAAGGAAAGTCATATTGAAGAAAAAATCAAATTAAAAAAAAAAATCTCATGTAAAGTTCTGACACGAAAAATCTAATACTTTGTTTTTGGGCACCTACTATTCGGAAAAAAGTCGCGAGCTAAATCGCTGACTTTTTAAAGCAGAGATGTCTTACTTTGACATCATATTAGGTCGTCATGCAGAAAAATGTTAAGATAGAATACATTTTTTATGTTTTATCTCAAAGTTTTGTTTGTTCACAAACATTTTCTAACATATTTATTAAAAACCTGAAAAAATAAAGCCCCTTGCAGTCACCTGAGCAAGATTCAACAGGACTTCTCATCATTATTTTATTACCATAACTCCACTAAGCTTGATATGCTCTTTTCTGGCTTAATGCAATCTTAATAAGTTTTAGGAAGATAGGCAGTGAGTTAAATATTTTTTACATTCTGCTTGCCATTATGACAGCACGTGTTTTGATAACTCGAAAAGTTGTACAAGAAAATGTTACGAGAGTACACAGAAAAAACTAAGAATAAAATTTGTTGCAGGAAATTTTTGTAAGCGATAAAGTTCTGTTTATCCAACTTCGCGTCTTTCAAAATACATGTGTTTTTCATGGAAAAATAAAAGAAAGTTTAACCGATATTTGTGTAAAGTTCATCTTCTGCAGTTAATTTTTGTTGCGGAGAATCTTTCGTCGGAAATCGATGTAAAGTTTATCTTCTATTTTTTCTGTGTAGAAAGTTTTATTTTGTGCCAGAGAATGATAACAATATTACAAAAAAACTCGACTTTCTTTATCAGGAGCAAACAGAATATGTTTCAAGTTGAGTGCTTGAAGAAATTTATTTTAGTTCCTAAGCTTCTTGCTCTCACAATCAAAATAGCTGAAATTTATCTAATTACTAGTGAATTTTTACATTTTCAATCCCCAAGAAGTGAGCCACTTAAGATTCGTAGAAAATTAATGATTTGATTTATCGAGATATTTTTTAATTCAATATTAAAAAACTAATTGCTTTTTGCAAAGAAAATTATTCAGAACTGTATATAATAATTTTAAAACAGTTATAAATATGATTAAAGTGAAAAATATAAAAGTTTAATAAAACGAAGTAATGGTGTGACATTTCTATCTCTATTTAAACAATACGAAGGCCATATTATGAAATGGTGAACGTTGCGTAGCTTGTTTGCAAGTTAAAAACACAGCATTCTCATTGTTTGAACAAAGCTCAGAAAAATAAGAATATTTCAGAATCTTAAAAATATAATGGATGAATATGGTATCAATATGGACCAATATGTTAATTAATTATGCATATTCAGCATCCTCATGTACTACCTTTGAAAAGAGATCAGCTTTCAATTTTCAAAAATTTTTTCGTTTGTATATTTTCCTCATCATACATAGAAAATTGCAATTTTCCAGCCAAATTTGTAAAAATTATTTGCCTTGAATACATCAGCCTAATTTAGTGTGAAATTAAGCCACCAAAAAGGATTAGAAAATTATGTTTTCGATTCGTTGAGATATTTTTGGCTAAACATAGATAAATTTAATTAGGTCTATATTTTATAATCCAAGAAATTTTATAAAAGTGGAAAACGTGGAAAATACAAAAGTATAATCAAATAACGCCATGTTGTTACATTAATATTTCTCCTTAAATAATAAGAAGGTCATATTCTGAAGTAGTGAACGTGACGCAACATGCCTCAATTCCAAAGTATTGCCTCATGATTGTTTTAACAATTTGAAGAAAAATGAGAATTTTTCAGACGATTACTATTACAATGGATCAATGGACTCGAATATTAATTATACATGTTCAGGATCTTCATGAGCTACTACAGTAGAATTTTGTAGTATTTTTCGGAAAATGTACTAAAAAAATTATATTTAGCTGCAGATTTGAGTAATTTCAAATTTTGGTTAAAAAAAATTATATATATATTCTACCAGAAATTGATCTTGAGATTGTTAATCATTGTGAATCACAGTAATGTTCAATGATACAGGTTCTGAAGATTTTTTTTCATGTGAATAAAAAAAAGTCCTTCTTTAAGCTTATCTAAAAAGTCCAACCGAATTCATTTTTTATTTCATAAATAATGGCACCTTTGTCAAGCCACCGTTCAAAAAGCACATGAACAAGTGTGCTTTGAACAAAATCTGATTTTTTTAAATAGAATTTTGTAATTATCTTTACAACGCAAATTGTATGATATGCAATTATTCATTCAAATTTCATTTGCGAGGATTAAATTATACTTTTCACTCATATTGCACTTTGTGTAGTTGTACACTTCACATTTTTTGGTTCATAATAATATAATTCATAATGAAAAAAACTGTTGTTTTGATTGCCCTTAGGTCTCCTAGAAAATAATAATCTAGAATAGTTTTTCAGGTAGAGAGCTCGAAATCTTTTAAGGTGAGAAGTAACGTCACACGAGAAGATGACCATTTACTCCTGGCCAAATAGCCGGACACCAATAGGATAAGGCTCATTTTATAGTTTGATTATATTCCTATGAAAAACAACATTGCTTTTTCACAATAATTTTTATTTGACACCCATTGAAACCAATTGCAACAATTAGTGAACTGATAAAAACAATTTCGAAAGTGATCAATCTAATCTCTGAGTAATAAAGTTTATTCTAAAAATTGTGGAAAAGAAACAATATTGTTTTTAATGAAAATATAAGCAGATTATAAAATTTATCCCTATACTTTTGGTGTAAATGTGTTTTTCCTAGGTTAATTGGTCATATGACGTCACTTTTCGTCTAGAGGATTTCGAGGGATACAACCAGGCCTGAACAGAGGATCCTTCATTTTCAAAAATGAAGGATCACGCAGGCAAATCGCTTGAGTTTTCCGAGGTTCTCAGTCAAATCATCTGACATACAACAATTCCATCCCTTCCCGGATAGAGTTTTCTTATCCCTGAAAACATTAATTACCCCACCTCATTAACGATGCTCGCGGCAGCCGTTCCTAAACTATTTACAATCATTTTAGGGTGCGTCTCGGCAGCCCTGCTACCTAATCTAACCTACGTGATGTCGCCTTACGGCGGCTATCCCTAACCTATCCCTGTCTAGGGTGTGTCTCGGCAGCCCTGGCTATACATTTGTCAATTTTTGTCGCCTCTTCCGAGGTGCGTAGGCACGCGTGTCCCGATACACTACCGGCGCGCGTAGCCGCAGTCGATAACGCCTTCTGGGGTCATCCGTGTCTTCTTCCTCCTCGTCGTGGTTCGCTGGTTCGCGGTGCGCCTCCCTGGCGGCAACGTTTCTGCCTAGTCGACGCCCGGTTAGGTCGACCCGAATCTCCTGTTCGTCGTCGTGTATGGAGAGATCTTCGTGTGATCGATGAGACGAGCTGTCATCATCAACCTACTCCCTATCGACGGTTTCGATAGTGTACTCGTCCGCTGCTCCGCCGACGCTTTCAGCTGTTTCAATATTGCGAGACGGCTGCTCGCCGGCCTCGACGCTGTTCGTGTCTCCTCCTTCGTCGTTCAATGGCACTGCCTTTGCAGGCGCTGGTGCCGGTACCAAAGCATTTCAGTGCACTTTCTGTGCACAACCATCCTTCCGGTTCCAGTAGACCTCGCCAGAGATGTGATAGAGGATCTGGAAGGGGCCAAGTCGGGTTGGGGCTAGTTTTGCATTGTACCCAGCGAGTTTGTTAGATAGTTTGTGGTTGGGTGCATACACCCAGTCCCCCGGATAGTACCGCGGCTGATTGGGCGCGGCAGCGTACCGTGCCTGGTATTCTGCCTGACGGAGGCGGGCCTCGTGCTCACGCGCCTCGTTTTCCGCAGTTGGCGGCGGATTTTCTGGATCGGGTTGCAGTTCCCATTCTCCTGGGCGGAGGATTGTTCGACCCATGAGGAGGTGACTGGGTGGAACCCTTGTGGCGGCATTCTTTCGTCTCCTGAGACCGAACAGCAACTCGGGCAGGTGCTTATCCCACGTCCGTTGATTGCCCTGGTGTAAGCGAAGCGTGAGTCCCTTCTTGACTTCCTGATTGCGCCTCTCGATGGGATTTGCCCTCGGGTGGTATACGGGCGTCGTCCAGAGTTCACAACCCCACCGACGACACGCCTCGGCCCAGGCATGGCCCGTAAACTGTGGCCCGTTGTCGTTCAGGACCATCCTCGGATACCCGAAGCGACTGAAAACTTCTTCTTTCATGAGTTTGGTGATCCTCGGTGCTTCCGAAGTGCGCAGCGGGAACGCCTCCACCCAACGGGTAAAAAGGTCGGTTACTACCAATATGTAGCAGTGGCCTTGACTGGTACGAGGATAAATTACCATTAAATCGACGGCAACCGTATTCCATGCGGTGCGAGTGGGCCGCGGGCATTGGCCGTCGTGTTGCTGTCCTCGAACGGGCTTACAGCAAATACACAGGTGGCAGCCTGAGACGTACCTGCGGATCTCTCGGTTCATTCCGGGCCAGTAAAAATTTTCTTTGATGGAACGAATGATTTCATCCGTCCCTGGGTGCCCTACTATCGCCGCATCGTGGTATTTGCAGACTACTTTGGCTCGGAGGGCCTCTGAAACTAACAATCTTCGTGTCCCCATGTCGTCGCGTCGCCACCAACCTTTATCCGTCAAGCGGTGTTTGCTGAAGAATTCTGCATCATTCGTTGCGGGGTGAGGGAGGTCACGCCACCGTCGCACATCGTTTGTTATAGGTTGGTCCTCCTGCTGGGCCTCGATGACCTCCTTGTATAATGGTGGACGGGCGAGAGCACTTAAAACGGGAGCAATCGGGGTGCCGTCCTGGCAGCCAGTGTGCGTGGTAGGTGGCAAAATTTGTTCTAAGTCGGGTTCTCCCGGTGATTACTTCCGGGGTTAGGATGCCTGGAAAGCGCGTCAGGCAATTCGTTCTCCTTCCCCGGCACATGTTCAATGGTGCGAGGGAACCGACTAAGAAAAAGGTCCCACCTGGTAAGATTGTCCCTCGTGTCCTTCTGACGTTCCAACCACGTCAACGTCTTACTATCTGTACGGAGGGTAAAGGGCCGATCCTCGAGAAAAGGTCGGTAGCGTTTTATCGCCCACACGATAGCGAGGCATTCCTGCTCGTTGCAGTGATACTTGGCTTCGGTGGGCGAAAATTTAACACTGGCAAACGAAATGATTCGTCGTTTGCCGTCGGATTCGTCCTGCATTACGACGGCACCCATGCCTCGGGCACTTGCATCCGTCTGCAGAACGAATCTTAATTGGGGAACGGGACGACTTAGCGTCATTGGTTTCTGGAACGCTTCTTTGGCCGCCTCAAAATGTTTCAGACTCTCGTGCGTAATTTTATAAGGCCGCTTCGTCGAGAGCATGTCGGATAAGAGAGCGAGGATTATGGACGAATTAGGTATATACTCTTTCACCCAATTGCATATAGATAAACGTTTATTTTTTAGCCTGCTGGCCTTAGAAAATTGACTTGCTTACACTTACATTTTTTACAGAATTTTCTTAAAACTAACCCTTAAAACTAACATCCATCCACACCTTATCTCTAACGCTGCTCGCTCTTATCGCATTGCCTTCCTCGCTTCGCCTCGCCTCGCTCGCATGTCCCTACTTTCTTGCTTGCCTCGCATTACCAAACTCTGCCTCCGCGACTAATACCTAATACTTATCTATTATTTACAATATTTACATTTACTTATATTTACTTCCTCCTCTATTTACAATCTTTCCTTCTCCATTCCTCTTCCTCCTTCCTTCTCTTCTTCTCCATCTTACCCAATACTCCTTTCACTCATGCTACTGCCCTTTTGTCCCCCCTTTCATGAATCAATACCTCCATGCTTATCCCACTCCTTTCCACCTCCACGCACTCCTCCAACCAGTGCTCCACTCTTGCCTCCCCCTTCCCACATAATTCACACATCCTCTTTTCCCTAGCGAGCCAGAACCTATTGAAACCCTCCATACACCCACATCTCATCCTCGCTATAAGCTCCTGACTTCCTTTCTCTCCTTTCTCACACAAATATTGCGCTCTCGCCCTTGGCATAATCCACACATAGTTCACATTAAACCTTGTCTCTCTTATCCTCTCTTCCCCTGCTGTCTTCTCTCTCTCTATGCTGTTTTTCTTAACCAACTCATATACCTTCCTTCCTTCCTCATGCATCCTTCTCAATTCCTCCATATGCAGTCCATTCGTTCAAAAATACCTTTCTCTTTCAACCTCCATCGTCCCACCCCCTCTCCTGTTCTCCTTCTCCCACCAACACTCCCTAACCAGCTTACTTCCCCCCTCTTCCAAAAATTTCTCCTCATATTTACACGCTCGTCTCCCCGCTAGAATCCCTACACTCGTTCTCCCCGTCTTCCTCATGACAATATAATTAGGCGTGTTCCTTGCCAACCCCAGTGTCCACTTTACATATCTCTCCTGTATCCTAGTTACCTCTTCGCTTTCCTTCCACCCTCACACCTCTACTCCATACAATAGCACACTCATCGCTAGTGAGTCAAACAATTTCATTCTCCTTCCAAAACCATCTGCGAATAACTTCTTTCCCAACCCCCACACCTGCCTCATCACCACATTTGCCCTCCTCACTCTCTCTTTTATGTGACCATCCACTCCGCCATTCCTCCGAAACAAGAAGCCCAGGTACACAAACTCTTTCACCGCCTGCACCGCCTTTCCCTTCCACTTCCACTCCCCTTCCTTATCCCTTCCACCTCCTTTTCTGAAAACCATAACCTTGGACTTCTCCGCATTCAGTTCTAACCTGTTCTTATCCAGGTATCTTGTCAACCTCTTCATCATTTCCTTTAAGGCCTCCTCGCTTTTTGCCAACAAAACTATTTCATCTGCATACGCTAGTGACCAAATTCTAACCCCTCCTATCCTGACTCCTCCTACCACTCCAGCCTCCAGCTTACTTTCCATATCCGCAATTAAAATCGCAAAAAGCGTCGGGCTAAGCGGACACCCTTGTCTTAACCCCCTATCCATCCAGAATCCCTCCGAAATCCCCTGTCCTCCTCTTACCTTATCTTTGGTTTCTTCATATATCTCCCTTATCCTCTCGATCAGGCCTCTCTCCACTCCCCTCTCCTCCATCGCCTCCCACAACCTCCCCCTATGCACCGACGGAAACGCGCCTTTCAGATCCACAAAAAACGCGTACACTC
>CAKNYM010046022.1:40221-72062 GCA_932195095.1 Andricus curvator
AACGTCTTTTTCTTTTCTTTCCCTCTCTAATCCATCTACTCTCTCTCAGCTCCGCCACCAACATGCAAGTTCAATTGCATATACCTAAGAACGATCTCATCTCCTTCTGTACTGACCATGTGGCCCAGGTATGGGAGCGTGGTCTGGCCGAAGCTGCACTTTGCGCGTGCAATCGTTAAGCCGTATATGGCCAGCCTTTCGAAAACCAGGGCCAAGTGAACCAGATGTTCCTCCCAATTTTTCGAATATGCGACAATCTCATCTAAGTATGCGATCGCGAATATACCCCACTGTTCGGCTAGCACTTAACGCATCAAAATCTGAAAAGTGCCAGGGGCATTCTTCAATCCGAAAGGCATTACTCTAAATTGAAATTGCCCTCCTCCTGGGGTCGAAAAGGTTGTATATTGGCGGGATCCTGGGGCCATGGGTAGTTGCCAGTACCGGCTTTTCAGATCGAGGGTCTAAAAGATTCTTGCCGTGCCTATATCCTTCAACGTCTCATGGATCCTAGGCAGGGATTGGGGTGCATCGACTGTCATACCGATAGAGCCGAGGTTCTCGGCTCTATAATGCCGTCACGATGCATCTCGCGGACCTGGACGTCAATGTATTGACGTTTCTCGTCTGAGTACCGACGAGGTGCTTCGCGGCAGGGGTGCCCATCTTTTAATTGTATAACGTGCTGTACGTTAGCCAATGTTTGTTTAAGCCGCCCGCCTCCGTGGAATAACGAGGCGTGTAGGCGGATGAGCTCGGAGAATTTTGTTTGGAATTCCGTTGGAAAACTGTTTGTCCCAGAAATTTCCTCGCTGGGGGAGGCAAGCTCGTGTTCGACCGCTGTCGACCCGTGGTACCGACGAAGATACAGTCGACCACGTGGTCATGGATTACCTTGTGCTGTTTTAGCCAAGGTAGGTCCAGAATTAATTCAGCCCGTAATTCTGGGCTGATGTGAAAAGTACCAGGGTACTCAACTGCCTGAAGGGTTGGTTTCAGGATAACTGTGCCATTTAATTTTATTGTGGCCCCACGGCTGCTAAGAGTACGTGGGGGGGGAGGGGTTGCGATTTGAAATTTCGGAATTTGTGAGAACGGACTGGTTCACGAAGTTTTCCGAAGCAAGCGTGTCGATCTCAGCAATTATCTCTTTGTTGCCTAACAGAATTCTGACTCGGGGTAGGCTGCTGAGATCGGCAGATACAGCGCTTATGATTGGGGTGCGCTGGACGTAGCTGGGACGACAGGAACATCGGCTTCTGCCGCCCGGTCCCTCCAGTTTCCCGGGACCCCGGCGTTTTGTCTCGCCTTGATCACCGGCAGTAGTGGCACTGCCGGGGTGGGCGTACATAAGGCGTGGCGGTTGTGTTATTTGTCGTTTGGCTCGTTTTCGCCGTCGTGGCGGTTTCGGCCGGAGCTGCAGCTTTGCGAGGATTCTCCTCGGTTTCATCTGCTTCGGCCTGAACGGCCGGTTCCACCAGCTCTTCAAATGTGGTTATTGTTGCGGCCCTGAGGACCTTTTTAATCGAGTGTTTTAACGCCTCAAGCAAGAGTGAAATAATCTGGTCCTCCGGAGCTTGTGGTAATACCCGGAGGACTAAAAAGTATTTATTTTGGAGAAATACTCCTACGGCTTCTTTCTCTTCCTGTTTTGTTGCATAAATTTTCACATGCAACTTATTAATGGCGGTTACACCCGCGAAGTGTTGTATGAGGAGATTTCTGAATTTAGCCCAGGGTCGGTCAAAGACTTCGTGACCATTCGTGACCAGATTTGTTGGTCAATGGAAGCCTCTGCGAAATAAAATTCGCATTGACGTAAAAATGCTTCGGGATCCTCGTGATCCATGCTGGAGAAGGTGAGCAAAGGCACGTCGGGCGTGCGTATGGCGCGCACTAATGCTCTCCAATCTGCGAGAGGTGCGGCTGGGTGGGGGAGCTGCCACCGTAGGATTCTCGCGGTGTGCCATTGTGTTTTTGTTGCCCTGTCGAGTGCTCGGGCTCTGCGTTACTATTGCTGGCCGGAGGTTTCTCGGCAAGGTCACGGTATCAGGGCGCTTGCTACTTCCTGCCTCGTTTGGCTGTGGTGCCGCGAACAACACCCGCGAAGCGCTGCGTGGTGTTGTGGGAACCGACTTGCTTCTCTCTCGCTGAATATTGGGAAGCGAGGAACGTCTGCCGCTCCTGCTTGGTGTTTGTGTGGGGGTAACGTCAGCGCTACCGTTCGGTTCCATAGCGGAACCGGGTTCTGCGGGCGCCACCGAGTTTTCTGGTTGAGACTCGGAAACCGTGTGATTTCGGGTAGATATGGCTCTAACCGTTGGTCTGCCTCGGCGAGCGGAACATTATCCCAGTGGTTGTTTTCGGGTTCGTTCGGAACTCTGTTGAGAGTCGAGAATAAATTCTCTCGGGCCCCACGTTCAGGCCGCCAAATTTTTATCTACCCGGGAGTTTAAAATTGATGGAGGGGTAGGATAAATAAGGCTTAGGTGAGGAGGGAGAGGAGAGGAGCGTTAGTGTTTCTCTCGTGGGAGTGAGAGAGGAGGAGGTATAGGAAGGAAAGAGTAAGCTGATGGGGCGACGATGAGGCGCAAGTAGGGTCCTGGTTGGTTCTGTCTAGCGGGACGGGGTGGCGTTTCAGCTTGAGTGTTTTCGTTGAGCCACGCGTCGAATTGGAACATGCCCTGTGGCAGATTTTTCTGACTGGTAGGTAGGGGTAACGTGACTCGTTTGATGTCACCCTTCACTAACCGCCAGGCAGAGAGGCCGTCCATTGCGGGGAAACGAGCAGAGAGAGATAGGAAAGATGTGGTCGCCGATTGCGGCATTTGTGCAATTTTTGTGTGGGGGGGGGGGTGTAGACGGAAGATGGAGTGGGTCTAGGAGAGGAGGTTGGTGAAGGAAGTTGGGAAGGACTCCCCTAAGCGATCTCACCAACCCGGAGTGGGAAGGGTTGGTGAAGATAGTCCGGTGATGAGCTTTTTATTTTATTTTTTTTAATTTTTGTTATTTTGCTTTTCAGCTTGCGAAACCTAGAATCATTAAGAAATGAGCCTAAAATCATGGAAACAACGAAACCTGAAAGCATATATGAAAACATGAAGAGTCCAGAGAGAGGGATTAAAAATGTAGGTTTCGTCGGTGCGAGTCTCCTCGGAATCGTTTCGCTGGAGGTGAGAGTAGCGAGGGAGAAAATGTCTCCGGTGTCTGTTCTGCCAATAAAAATAAAACGTCGTCGTCGTTCGTTCCTGGTTCCTCGACAACTCGGGAAGGAACCGGAGTTTGCGCCTGGTCCTCCTCGGTTGGGCGAACTGGTGGTTGTTCGACCGGACGAGCAGTAGAGGTGAAGCCGCTTCGTCGGCGATACGGGGTGTCCCAGAAGAGTGTTGGGCCCGCATCTCGATGAACTCGTGCGGTGCTTGAAGTGGTGCCGACGGTGGTACTTTCAACCCCCTCGGACAAGGAGCGGAATTGAAGCAGTTAAAGATGATCGGGGACCGACTAGTACTGGCCACGGGCGAAAGATCCCGGCAAGTGAGATTGACCGGTGGAAAGACGTGTCGCGGCTCCTGGATGAAACTGGGTACCTTCACGTCCTCGCCGGATTTCCAAAAGGTTCCATTCCCCCGCTGGGAACAGGTCGAGAACCTCCAGGTTATATGGGCGCACGATAGCTTGACGTGCTCGTTCAACCGCTTCACGTCTTTGCTGCTCTGCTGCTAGTCGTCGTGCATGTTCCGCGGCCCGACGTTGTTCTTCCTCGATGCGGCTCACCCGTAACTCCTCAGCCCATCGGATTCTTTCAAAAGCGACCTGTCGCAGTCGCTCAAAAGCAGCGAGTTGTCGCTCGGCGGCGCGGCGTTCTCGTTCCTCATCAGGCAACGACGCCTCCTCGGCCTGCTGCAGCCGGCGCCACCACGTCCGCTGATTAGGGCGTGTGTTTCGAGCACTCGCTGTTATCAAGGGTGGTTTTGAGTGGAGAAACTACCCGTATACAGCCCGGACGTAATATCGTCGTTTATGTGGATGAGCGATTGACACGCTCGTGTGCGCCACGAAATTCGTGGAAGACGCTCAAGCCTCACACCGTGCAGCTAACCTTTTTGGTTTCGAGTGTCGACCCTGAGGCCAGCTTCAGGCTACGAAGAAGGGGAACTTAATCCGGCAAACGGAGGACCAACCTGTCGTCCGGACTCCGCTCGTCAGAACGGCGAGACAAGCGCTCTACTTGATTAACCGTAACTTAAATCTATCCCAGCCTCTTTTTCCAAAAAGAACCGTGAAGCTGGGTAAATAGAACGGTCGTCCTAGTTTATTTGATATTAACTACTTATTAACAATTTAATAAATTTTTTAAACTGGAGCTTATTTGTCTCCTGGAACGACCCTTTTATTTCCTATAAAAATAATTACAAAAATCCTTATTTAATGTCCTTAAAAGAACGATTCTTAATCTAATATTAATGCTAGTAAAGATTCGCTATTTCTAATTAAATCAATTATGCTAGATGGATGTACGAGCATATTCGAGTTCGGATTTGCACATACATCCATCGGAAGTTCTTTAAGCGACTAACCAGAGGTGTTCATTGTTCATAAACTTTACCATTGTTTCAAGACGATACAGGGACCCGTTGTCTGTCAAAAATTCCCCGAGAATACTTAATTTATTATATTTTTAAATCCCCAAGTAATTTAGTATTGAACCCCTTTATTTATTATTAAATTAAATTTCTTCAAGATCCTGATTTAAAAGTTTTCGAAGTGCCCGTTGAGCTACCTGGGTTTGACCCGTGCGCCAGAGTGAAAAGGAAGATGAGCGTAGAGAGAGAGCGATAGAGTTGAGAGAGTAGATAGCGCGCGTGGGATAAATAGAGAAAGAATCTGGCGGAAGTAGGTCCTTCAAACCAACTGCCTATTGGAAATTCGAGTTAAGGATCACGCAGGCAAATCGCTTGTATTTTCCGAGGTTCTCAGTCAAATCATCTGGCATACAACGATCCAAAACTTAACTCTGTGTTGAAAAGTAGCGCATGATGATCCTGAATGTGCATGATTAATTAATATATTGATCCATATTAATATCATATTGATTCATAATAATGTTAAGATTGCAAAAAAATATTTTTTTTTTTCCAAAAATCGAAAGACAATCCTTCTCTGAAAAATAAGTGCGTGACGAAAATCTCAGTATCATCGATTTCGCTTTTTCACAATGGCAATGACAGTGAATGTCACATTTGTGTGTACAATAGAACTGACAACACTCTAAGGTTAATATTTGCTTCTCCAATCCAAAATGGAAGCTCATATTTTACATTTTGATCCTGTGATATGACGAAAAAGTTGAATTAACAACCCTAAAATATGCAATTTCTAACAAAATAATTGAATTTTCAACACCAAAAAACAAAAGTTTTCAACACAATAAGTAAAGAAGAATTTTCGACAAAACGGTCACATTTTTAACTAAACAGTTGAACTTTCTACCAAAAAAAAGACAAATTTTCATGTAAAAATGATACATTTTCAACCAAAAATAGAATAGTTTTATTTTCAGTTAGAGAAATAAGTTTTCAACGGAACAGTTAAATTTTCGACCAAACAGATGAATTTTCAACCAACAAGATTGACATGGAAGAAATAATAAACCTGATAGTCATATTTTCAATTGAAGAAGATAAATGTATAAACGAAAAAATAACCTTGTTCCATTTTCAGAAAAAAAAAAATTGATTTTCAATGAATTTTTAACCAAATATTTCAATTTTTTAAGAAATGTCCAACCTAATAGTTGAATTTTCAATCAAAGAACTAAGTTTTTAATCGAAAAAAAGAATTATTCACCAAGAAGATTAATAATTAAATTTCCAAACAAATAGTTTAAGAGGTATTCATCCTAAAAATATGGCAAACCTCTAAATTGTCAATTTTTGAAGTGAAATTTGACATATTGCAGGATCAATTATGATGTAGAGAGAAGCTCCAATTTTCAATAGAAGTAGCTAAAATTAACCGTTTGTGGTAATTTTTGGTTTTTCAAAATAATTATTTAAATGTAAATAATACAATAAAAATATAATAGAATATTTTTTTTATTCATTGTAACAATACCATTTTTACTGTTATTTACTAATAAAGTTACTTCTTAACATGTCAAATATAAACTGAAATACTGTAGTATCCATCTGTTTTGATTTCATAAAATTTTACATTATAGATATTGGATTTTTCTCAGTTTCATAATTCACACAAATGTTACTTTTTTCTAATCTTGAACTTTAAAAATTAAATTTTGATATAAAAATAACACAACTTAATACATTTATGTGACAGATATGTCCAGCAAACGTGGTATATGGAATCTTATAGAAAATTCGAATCAAATTCGAACTCAATTCTACCGTTATAAATAGTTCATCCAAACATACCTTGAAAATGTATTTTTTTTTTCTTTTGAATATGTATTAAAAAAATTAATTCATATTGAATTCAGCAGTGAATTCATATTCAACAGTGAATTCATATTCAACAGTGTTGAAATGTAATTTTTTTGGGTTGAATTTCGGTGTTTTTTTTTTAATTTAACCATTTGGTTGAAAATCCATCTTTGTAAGTTGAAAATCAGATTACATAGATAGAAAAGCAACTATTTCGTCCAAAATTCAATTATTTCGTTAAAAACTAACCTTTTTGATAAAATTATTTTTCAAGTCCGAAATTAAACCTTTTTATTAAAAATTCGTCCTTTTAGATTAAAAATTTATGTTTTATGATAACAATGTCATCTTTTTGTTGAACATCGCATTTTGCTTGGAAATTCTATTGTCTTCTTACAAATTTGTCTTCTTGACTTGAAAATTTCACTAATTGGTTAAAAGTTTGTATATATATTGTCAAAAATTTGTCCCTTCCGCCTGAAAAAAGCGCAGCGTACGATAAGAATGCACCCGCGGTCGTTTCTAACCTAAGATTTGCATATGGTAATGTGAACCACTAATTTTATTGTAAATCACTTATATGCGCTAATAAATAAAAAGCAATTAAAAATTAGGTGAATATTATTGTATTTAATTTCTTTATTACGATTTGTTTAGTCCAAATAGCGCAAAGCAAAAAGGTTGTTTTTACAGATGATCCGGTGGATGAACCGAGTTTCTAATTTTAAAGGAAGGGTTATTGAATTTAATTGTTCAATTTTGTACGCTTTGAATTAAAAATGACACAATTCCAACTTCTTTATTCTTAAATTGTCCATTCTTCACAATTTTAGTCTGAATTTTCTCAATTTCAAAAGTTTATGTTTTTAAATTTTTCAATTTCAAACACGTGTAATTTTCGATGATACAAGTTCAATTCCTTGTCATTCTATTCTAAATATTGTCCTCTTTTTTTAAATTTTACGTAATCTAGAATAGTTTGAATGGAAACGTTTTCAATTTCAAATCTTGCAATATATTTATTTCAATTTCAAACGCTTTCAATTTGCAATGATTTATTATTGAATATTGTTCAACAAATGTTTAAAACTTAATATTTACGAACTTTGCTGATAATGGATTTTCAAATTGTTAATATTTTTAACGTTTCTTAATTTTAGAAAATACAAATTGAGACAAGGCACGCGCGTGCATTTGCTGCAAGTTTTATTATAAAGAATAATAATGATAAAATGTTACTTTTTGTATTTAGAGCCTCAAAAACAAGATTTAAATACACAAAATTATAATTAATTCAAATACATAAAAGATGTTTTAGGTTGGTGTGAAATTTTTTTTCCATTCAATTGAAAATAAAATAATTCCCACTTCTTTATTTTCATCCATGTAATATTATTGCAATAAAGTTGTTGATAAACCTGCAAGTTTCCAGAATCTTAGAATATTTTCCTAAAATTTTCGTAAGTTTCAAAATTCTTATTTTTTTCCTGTTCGTTACGGAAATCAAATTTTTGAACAGGTTTTATTCGATCTTATATTGGGAAATGTTTGTTTTAAATATCGATGATTTGCAAGTTAGCTTTACAACGTGGAAAGCACAAGCCATTAAAATTAGAAAATAGTCCCTTCAATGAGCACCCGACACACATGAATTTGTTTACTCCATCTGTCGATTATATCAGTTTGACAAGCAGACCTTGTACTCTTATTTCGTGCTTCTTCCAATTCTTCAAATACACATTTACAAAATGATATTAATACTTATGTTTTTCCCGAAACTGTTGCAAAACCTATACCTACCATTACTAACATTGTCTATTCTTCATAAACTCTCTTATTCATTATTCATTATCATTATTTTTTTACACAAATGCAAGCTTTTTACTATATTGTAGTTGAATAAATTCTTTTTTTTAACTTTGTGCAAACAATCAGAGGACAGTCATTTCTAAAATTTCACTAGTAATTAGTTGAGTTGCAACAATTTTGATTCAGAGAGGCGACAATGTATTTTCTGATTCGGAAAGAAAGTTGTACAATAGAAATAATTTTGATTAGATACTCAAGTTCATCCTTTTCGAGGGCAAATTATTTTCCAAAAGTTTTCTCTATAATTGCAATTTTTCATAGAAGATTAGAAAAATGTATCATCAAAACAAATTTTGAAGAACGAAAATAGAACTCTGTTGAAATGTTTCAAATTAAGACCCAGAGTGTGTTTAAATAATTTGAATCGCATTGATCCCTGGTCATTTTAAGATTGTAAAAAGTTCTCAATTCTGTAAAATTTGCTTAAAGAAGCAGTAGGCGATATTTTGTAATTCGGACAAGCAGAATCACGTTTATAATTTCACAGTGTGACCTTCTTATTGTGTCAATAGAGTCAAGATCATTACACCATCGTGTCTTTCTATTAAACTTTTCCATTTTTCACGTTTCGCATTTTGATAACCTTCTTTTAATTATTATATGTATACATACCTTAATAAGTTTATTGATTTATATGAAGCAATTAGTTGATTTTCACTATTGGATTATAAAGTATCTCGACTAATCGAATAAAATTTTGTTTACCAAGCTTCAGTAGCCCTTTTTCCCTAATCAAATCTGTAAAATTTTACTAGCAATTTGTTAAATGTTCTCAATTTTGATTTAGCGATACCTCAAAGTATCGTTTTCATAAGAAAAATGCTATAAAATAAAATTTACCTTCTTTAGGCCCTTCATTTCATACTCATTCAAGCCGATGCGTATTCAAGGCAAATAGTTTTTACAATTTTTGATAAATAATTGCAATTTCCATGGAAAATTGGAAAAATATACAACCGAACAGAATTTTTAAAATTGAAAACAGAACTCTGTGGAAAAGTAGCGCTTCATGTCCCTGTATGATTATCTTGGGCCCATTTATCTACTGTAATTCAGAGATTCGAATTTTCTTTAACTTTTCTTAACTTTGTTCAAACAACCAGGAGGCAATATTTTCAAGATGAGGCAGGCTACCTTACGATAAAATTTTACTATACATATATAATTACTATTGAAATTTTACACATTCAATTATCAAAAAGTGAGCCACCAAAGATTAGTAGAAAATTAGTAATTCGTTGAGTCTAGGTATTTCCTAAATCAATTTTCGAAAGCAATTTATTGCTTGATACAAATAAATGAGTTTACTAAGAACTGTATATTGTAAACCTGATGTAGTCGGTCTTCAGCTTCGAAACATTGCCTTCTCATTGTTTCAACAATGTTAAAAAGAATAAAAAAAATCAAAACACATTTTTCTAGCTTTCTATAAAAAATTGAAATATTATTTAAAGAGGCGTGGATTTATATAGGAAATAGATTGCTTAAAGTCTGTTTGGAAACTAAATTTGGTCGTTTGGACGGAAAAATTGAAAAAGAAATTAATTTTTCAAAACTGGACTGTTAACTTCACACACCAGTTATGTTTTTTTTTTCAAAAATTCTTTTATCAATCGTTTGGTAAATTTTCGAAATTGTGTGAGTTATCGAATAAAAATGTCAATAGCACCATACACGCAAGCGGCGCCTTCTCAAGTAGTAGTGACCTTTTTTGGTCAGCCATGGACTGAAATAAAATATAATGAGTCAGACATCCTGACAAGAAAATTTGTCAAAAAATTAAATTTTCAGAAGACATGCATGATTTCAGCCCTTTTTCATACCTGTGAAGCGGGGCTAAAGTTCTACTTTTCAGGAGTAAAAACTGACTTCATACGCAAATTATAAAACATTATACATCTGTGAGCACCCATATTTTCCTGGTTTCAATGTTTCAGGGATGTTAAAAAAATTCTTGAAATTATTTCGAAGACATATTCTTGATATGCACGCCTCCTTTACTAATTTTAAAGTGATTTCATAACGTAGCAGTTGAATGAAAAATGTCTAGTGATTTTAATTACCAAAGAAATGATGATTTTCATACTTGGATGTTCAAAGTATAAAAACACCCCCAAAACCTGCTATTAACTCAAAAAAATCGTTAATCTGTTTAGTTAGTGGGTATGGACCTTTTGTTTCTGTAAGTCTGATCGTCAAAATGTGAAACTTTTAGCCAAATTTATATTACATTCAATATAAACGTGTGTATTACATTTCACAGTGAAGCTAAAAAGACGAATTTTTTAGAAGAAATTTAACTTTTCAACGAAGAAGTTTAATTTGAGTGTAAAAAAGTTTGAATATCACAATTCTCAGAGACACATATTGTTCTTAAAGATTTATTATTGCAATCAAAGCTTCATTTCTTGCAATTGTAACGATTCCATTCTTGGTTAAAAATTAGTATTTTTGGTTGAATTTGACTATTTTCTGTTTAATTTGAAATCATTCTTGATTGAAATACAAACTGTCACATTTTTTGTTGAGTATTCATTTGTTTTGGTTCAACAAAATTCAAATACTTGGCTGAAAGTTAAACTACTTTGTGAAAAAAAAACATTTTCTTCTGTTAAAGATTCATCATTTTAGTTGAAAATTCAAGTATTTGGTTATAAATTAACTTTTTGGTTAAAAATCTGAATACTTGGATGAAAATTGAAATACTTTGTTAAAAATTTATTTTATTTGTAAGATTCAGCTCTCTGGTTGTAAATTTAACTATTTTATTGAAAATTAGTTTCTTTCGGTTAAATGAATTATTCCATCTGAAAATTCAACTATTCTATTTTTGGCTAAAAATTTGTCATTTATAAGTTACTGATTCAGCTATCTGGTAGAAGAATGCTGGCGTAATATGTTTCAATTTAATCCATGTTTACTCTCTTAAACTGAACCAGTGAAATTGTCACTAGTTAAATTAGTATTTTCAATTAATACTGGCGAACCATTTTTGGTTAAAAATTAGCATTTTTGGCTGAATTTAACTATTCTCTGTTTAATTTAAAATCATTATTGATTGAAATATCAACTGTAACATTTTTTTTTGAGTATTCATATTTTTTGGTTGAATGAAATTCAAATACTTGACTGAAAGTGAAACTACTTTGTGAAAAAAAATTAAAAAATTTGTTTGTTAAAGATTCATAATTTTAGTTAAAAATTCGAGCATTTGGTTATAAATTAACTTTTTGGTTAAAAATCTAAATACTTGGATGAAAATTGAAATACTTTGTTAAAAATTTATTTTATTTGTAAGATTCAGCTCTCTGGTTGTAAATTTAACTATTTTGTTGAAAATTAGTGTCTTTAGGTTGAATTAATTTTTTCATCTGAAAATTTAATTGTTCAATTTTTTGCCGAAACTTTGTCATTGATAAATTGATGATTGACCTAGATGGTAGGAGAATGTTGGTGTAATATGTTTGAATTAAATACTGAAATATCTTTTGTTAAAAAAGTCCCCGAATTACGAATATCTTGGTTATTTTTTGGGAATTTTGTTCAGTTTACAGCACTATAAATTATTTTTCGTTTAAGTCGACATATTTGGATAGTTGTAGTTCAGAATCCTTTCCTTAGAAAAATTTTAAACTTTTACATTGTATATATCGAGGTTAGATCTGTTGAAAGCAAAGAGAAATCTTCTGATCGAATTGAAACATCTCTCCGTAAATTTCTGTTGATAAATTGCTATTTTTAAGACTCTACACTTTGTATTTCTAAATGAAAAAATCGTGAAGTTTACCCTTTGTCATAATTTTCAAAACAAATCTCTCCCAAAATTTTTTTAAAATTTTTTAATAATCTCTGACAAAAACTCATAGTTTTTACCTGGGTTTTTACTCTCATTAGATTTTCTCGTTTGAAGAGCCATTATTTATTCACAGCCTTTTATGTCATATCGTTCTCATCAATTTACCCTCCCTAACAGGTTTTAAGAATTTCAGGTTATGTTTGAGGTCTTTCCATTGAATTAAACATTTAAAAGAAAAAATCAGGACGTACTGAGAAAATCGTACAATTTAAAAAAATTTAAGGTTATATGCTTGACTTTTCTTGACGGAAATGGATCTTTCATTTGATAAATCATCAAGTATTGAGGAAATCTTGCAAGTTCTGAGTTTATGTTTGATTTTTAAAAAGAAAATTGGTACTTTTCTACAAAAAATCATTAATACTTGGGTAAAGTTAAGAAGCTGTAAGAACTTGAGGTAATTTATAATTTTTGTTATTGGTGGTTCTGCTCGTGATTTATTCAATGGAAAATAGCATTTAGAGAATGTTTAATTAAAAAAGATGATCCGATCTGTATGAAATGTACAGTGAAGGCCGTTTTCGGGCAGCTGATTTCAAATTCAAAATCTCAATTTTCAAAAATAAAATCCCAATTTTCAAAAACTAGATGGCGGCTCCCATGTAGGGCACTAAAACTCGGAGAAATAATCCTATCAAAATTAAACTTAATTCCAGGGGATTTTCAGGCAGATGAGTTCAAATTTTGAAATGAAAATTTCAAAAACAAAATAGCAGCTTTAATGTAACGGCCAGAAACTCGAAAAAATGATCCGACCTAAACAAAAATTACTCTTTTTTTCTGAGTTGGGAAGGAAGTTTTTTATTTTCAAAACATTTCTATTAATATTTTTCTTTAGTTGAGACGGGGCAGATTTTTCGTTTTTAACATTTTTCTCATGATGAAAGGGAAGAATTATATATTTCGGAAATTTAAATTGAATTTGAAGGGAGAAATTATTGGTATATAATCTATTTCTGAATTTAAAGAGAGTTTCTTAAGTTTTAACATTTTGGTGAATATTTGAATTCAGTGAAAGCGGGTCAGATTCTTTATTTTAGAAATGTTTCTTGACTTTTATTTTTCGACTTTTTATACTTTTAATTGTTTCGAATTGTAACTGTAATTTGGTGATTGTGAAAGACATTGCAAAATAAAGTACAAAATTTTCATGATTACTTTATTATTTATTTCTTATTTTGCATTAAATTTTATTCTCAACTACCCTGAAAAATGTATCATTTCAATTTTATATTATTACAATTCATAATATGCATTGGTATTGAAACATACGTATTTTCATTGCCTTGTTTTTATAATTGAAAAAAGTGCGCCTCCTATAAGAAAAAAAACAATTTTTTCATTGAACATTTTATTGCATTTTGTGTCATTTTTCCGTAAATTTAATTTGTTTATTTTCGATGTTATTTTTCACGATTTGAACTAAAAATACGCATCCTAGCGTAAAGTGGCTTGGAGACAATTTGTAGATATAATTTAGGCGACATTTTTGGTTTGACAAAATGTTATTGTAGCTTGTGTCCTGTTTCCAAAAAGTTATTTTTTTTATTTTTATAACAAGAGTATATAACAAAATCGTAGATCTTGTTTTTTACAATTAAAAGAAAATCGACTTGCTCTATTTAAAAATTATTACCAACAAATTTGTAGATCCTTTTTGGGGGAACAACTTTTGTCCATTGATTTTTTCTCGTAACTTGTGTCGTTTGTCCAAAATTTTTATTTTTTTTATTTTCCATGCTGTTTTTTACAAATTTAAACGAAAACTACGCGTCCTATCATAAAGTGTTTAGTAAAAAAATTTTAGATCTTTTTAAAATGCACAATTTTGGTCCAATCATGTTTTTGTTCGTGTCTTGTATAGTTTGATCGCAAAAAGGAATTTTTCATTATTTTTTTTTGTGCGATCAAAATTCAAATGTTCGATTTTTCAAGAAAATTCAGAAAGTTGTTCTTAAAATCTTGTAGGGTGTTCGAAAAGAAACCTTTTTCATCACTTGCCTTTTTTCATATCGTGCGTTTGTTGGCTTTAAATTTTCATTTTCTTTTTTTTTTTACTTTGTAAATGCTGTAACTCTGGTAATTTGTTATCTATAGAAAAAAGTTATTAAATACAATTTTTCGTCTTTTTTAATACTATGAACAACCGTCGAACTTGACTTTATTTCAAGGCAGTCAAAGATTATACCAAAGGCCAATCCAATCCGTCTATTCTTTCGAAAGTTGTCGTGCTCACCGACAGACAGACGTACAGACAGACACATTCGTAAAAACCAGTTTTTTGGGTTCGGGGGGTCTCAAAACGTGGACATTTGATAAAATCGGAGGTGGTCAAATTTTATACAAATGACGAGAATATAAAAATGTTAAATTATTTAATTTTAAACTCTATTAAATAGAAATAGTACATTTTAATTCCTTTGAATTTTAAATGATTCATTTTTTTCGATTCGAATCTGAAAATATTGTAATTTTCAATATATTTCAATTTTGAGAGCTTCCGTTACAAAATTTTTCAATTGCAAGTTATTTCAATTTAAAAGTTTTCATTAAGCAATATTATAAAAATTCAATCAATTTTCATTTCCCAAGAATTTCCCAAATTTTTCATATATTTTTTCAAATTTCAAAAGCTTAGAATTTGAAATTATTTATTATTATTTATTGATTCAGAAATATATAAAGGGCAATATTTAACTACCAATTTTTTTAATAACGGATTTTTAAATTCCATACATTCCTAAATTCTTGTATTTTTCTCCGGTTCGTCACAAAAATTCAATTATTGATCCTTCAAACATCATAAATAGGCTTGATTTTAACTTACACACTTTTACAAAATCATATGAATAATAATTTTCTGTCCTATCTGTGAAATATCTTTAAATGAAATGTCAAGTGAATGAAAAAATAAAAGGAAGAAGAAAATAATCTTTCCAGTTCAGCCTTTTGAATGTTTGGAAATAATCAAAAAGTTTTTGCATTTAAAGAAGCAAAGTTAGTTGATTTGTAATGCTTGATTCATTATAACTTTATTCAGGAATATGTATTACAGAAATATAACATAATTTCGATTCTTATTCCCATTATTATTATTATTATTATTATTATATATAATGCGCGGCTGCATCCAACTTGATTAGATGTACTCGCATTCGCCTGGACATGTGGCCAGGGGAGAGGAAAACTGCAGAAAACCATCTTTCCGAGTACAGCCGGCTTTCCGTCTGTCGAATTTGACTGTAGACAATCGATATCATCGAGTGTACATAGTCATTCTCGACGTCAAACCTACCAATAAACATTAGTTGAACGCTGTGAATAGACGACTTAGGCATACATCAGGCCTATCCAGCGAGTAGGAATTAATGCAAAGTCCAGATGGTGCATTTCGTCTGCAACTCGCCCAAGTCTAGATTCACTGCAAAGCTAAGAACTCGGGTGATGATAATAATAGTAGTAATTTTCATTTGGTCCAAAATGTGGAGGTGGGTTAGCGCCTTGCTGTGGGTAATGTTGACCTAAGGCAACATTTTGCTGTGGGTAATGTTGACCTAAGGCAAAATTTTGCTCTGGGTAATGTTGACCTAAGTCAACATTTTGTTGATGGTAAGTATATTGATTTGAGCCAATATGTGGAGGTTGGTCAGGAATTTGATGTTCAGGATTTAATTCTATCTGATATTGGTCACGCCTAATTGTTAGATGTGGGTACGGCTCACCTTCCAATAACAGGGGGAAGACTTTGTGCCACCAGTCTGGAGTGAGCATAGCTCCAATAGCTTTCTCGTCTCTTATGAAGACCAAAAAATCCACACGAGCATAATTCAGACGGTAGGCTAGAATGGTTCTGTGGAAGACTTCGAGTGGATTCGCATGGTAATTAAGCGGAATATCTTTAACGACTATTTCCATAATAACTTTTGTACCAGGCCATAGCCTGACCTCGTAGTCTACGGTCTCTAAAGTGATATACCACTTATGTGCGTCAGGATTGAGACCTTTTGGATTACCTTGAAAAATAAAATAAAGATTTATGATTTGAAAAAGAATATAAATCAATCTTTCAAAGTTTTTAACAAATTTTTCAATGAAAATTACTAGAGCTTTTGAATTACTCTCTTAAACTGAACCAGTGAAATCGTCACTGGCTGGATCAGTATCTTGAATTATTACTGATGAACCACTGTTTTTCTGACTTTGACTGGGTGAACCGGTAATTTACTCTACCAAAACAGCGTTACTGAATATACCAATGATGTCAAATGATAGATTCAACCAGTGATATAGTAGATGACTACCAGATGAATACTCTTACTGAGTAACCAGTGAATCTCACTGATAAAACTAGTGATATTCCACTGTTTCATTTTAAGAGAATATGTGCAAACTCAGCTCCCATAATTCTTCCTTTAGGTTTAAGGTACACCGAAAACTTATGCTATATTCATTTACCTCGGTTGTAATGACTGTTCGGCCCACGTGGAGCCTTAACTCCCAGAAGTTCATATTTTTTATTTTCATTTTCTGTTATATATACTATGCATGTTACGGAAATTCCGTCTACCTCAGTACTATAAGCACGGGTAAAAAAATTGTTTTTTTCCCGATATTCCGGAGTTGGAACTCTATTAGGTACAGTTGTGAAATCACATTTCTTCACCTCGTTTAGGGAATTTAGACTCACTGCAATTTCATGGTCCATGAAATGAATAAATACTCGTCGCATACCGACAGTATATCTTCCGGGAGTTTGCGGCGGAGCATTTGATGTACTTTCTTTAGAGGATCGACCTCCTGTTCTACGTAGACGAGGACTTTCAGCAACATGATTTGGCTGGGCAGAATCTGCTCCTGAATGTTGCATCACACCAGTTGATATACCTGCGTGAGAGAGTTTAAGTAATCCTCTACGTCCACTAGGAGTTGACGGAATATTATTTGGATCGAATGAACCTTCTCCGGGAGGTGCCCACGAAGCATATGATTCTGTAAAAAATGTAAGATTATTGTAATTTAAAAAAAATTACACGGACCAAATCCATTTCAAAGTAGACAGATTGTACACTTGAAATCGCAGAATCTCTCGGGGACGAAATAATTATGTTGCTTTTAGAGAAAATTAGGCTGTAGTTAAACGAACTTCAGTTTCGTGCTTTATTTTTCCGAAAACTTTAATTTTTTCTTTGAACCTCTATAACTTTTAATCGAATTAGGACATTTAAGATTTTTATTTTCAGATTCTGATAGCGTTTATCAACATTTTTTCTAAATTAACTGACAAGTTTAGAATAAGATTTGAAAGTAACAAAATAACAATGAACTTTCAAAATTTTCAAAATCTAAACAAAAATTTGATTTATAACATTTACGTGGCCATACCACGCTGAAAAAACCAGTTCTCGTCAGATCACTGAAGTTAAGCAGCGTTGGGCGCGGTTAGCACTTGGATGGGTGACCATTCGAGAAAACTGAGTGCTGTTGGCACATCGTGAGTGTGGTGAGCCCACACTTGTAGTTATTTACTACAAGTTATCAACCTAGAAACACTAGCCGAATCGGGTAGTGTCACGCCTACCCCGAAAGGGAAATGGCTTAATGGTATACAATAAAATTACAATGTTGTTTTAACTTTTTCGTAAATGAGAAATACACTATAAATTTTCAAAAATGATCAAACATCATATTAAAGTAAAATAAAATTTCGAAAAGCATCATCATATTAAAATAAAAGAAAGTTTCAAAAATTCTTATAATTTTTTAAAGTTTTCAAATATTGAAAATTTTCAAAACTTAAAAAATTCCAAAATTTTGAAAATTTAAAAAAAAAATCAGATTCAAAAATTTTCTATAACTTCAACCATTTTTTTAATTTCAGAAAATTTCAGAAAATTTTCGAAAAATAAGACATTTACCAAAAATTTTCTGAATACACTTTAATATAAAAATAAAGTTTTAAAATCATGCATCTTTTATAACAAAAATTGTTCGAAATTTTTTGTACTTTAGACATTTTTCAAAAATTTCATAAATTTATTTGAAAGTAAAAAAATTCTTAAGATTCCTGGATTTCCAAGAATATTCAAACTTTTTGAAATTTTCAAAATGTCAAAAAGTTTTGAAAGTTCAAAAGATTTGAACATTTTCGAAAGCTTGAAAATTCTCAAATTCTTTCAAAAATTTCGTGAATTTTGGTAAATAAGAAATTTACTATAAATTTCGAAAAAATTTCAAATTTCATCATAAAATAAAAATAAAGCTTCAAAAATTCCTCAAAGTTTGAAAAGTTGAAAATTCTTGGCAACTCCTAAATTACCAAGATCTGGGAAATTACAAAAATTGTATAAGATTTTTGAAATACTATAAAATTTTTTAAATCATGCAAATTTTTGAGATTTCAAATGTTTGCAGAGTTGTGAAATTTTTAAATGTTTGAAAATTCTTAAAACCTTCAAAATTTCTAAAAAATTTATGAAATTTCAAAACTTTCTCAAAGTTACGAAATTGTTATAAAGTTTCAAAGTTTTTATAAAATTTCAATATTTTTACAAAATTTCAAAATTTTGTACAATTTCAAAATTTTATTAAACTTCAATGAAATTTGCAAATATATAATTCGAAGTATTTTATATACAAAAATTTGCAATCTAAAACTTTTTTTACTTTTTTTATTTTTTTCATTTTATAAAAGAAACTTGGGCTCCTTTTTTCAAGAGTTCCTAAATAGAAAAAGGTCTCTTTTTGCTTTTGTATAAATAAACACGTGTAGAATGAGCAAAATTTGACTTATTTGAGAAATGATTTGTTTCAAAAAATGTATCTTTTTTTTTTAATTTTTTGAATATTCATATTATTTTGTAAATGTGTATTTGAAGAATTGGAAGAAGTACACAATAAGAATACAAGGCCTAATTGTCAAATAAAAAATCATGCATACCTGTTGTAAACAATTTGAAGTGTGTCAGGTACGCATTCAAGGGAATATTTTTTTATTTCAGTGACGCAAGGTAAAATAGACAAAGTGTGTAAATAATTCTGATTTCCTCGTTGTGAAGCAATAACTTGCAAGGCATCGAAATTCGAAACAAAAATTTTCTCAATCACCGGAAATAAAAATTTTCAAGTTTCGAAAGTTTCAAAGGATTCTAAAATTGTCAAAATTTCAATGGAATTTCAAAATTTTCTAAATTTCAAAAAAATTTTAATTTTTTTGATTATCAAATTAATCAAACCATATATTTACAAAAATTTCCTGCATTCATATTAAAATGAAAATATTATATTATTAGACCATTAAGCCCTTTCGGGTTCAGCATGACTCACTCGGTGTGTATGGGAGAAAAGTGGGGGAGGGGGTCAAGATTTTTAGATTGATCTGGAATTCCCGTGACTAAAAGTGTGACTTGGAAATTGAGGAAGTTCGAGAGCTTCATGAAATGAAATTTCAGATTTTAAACTGTAGGTGATGTTGCAATTTTGATGATAATATTTAAAATTGAACTAAACCTGATGTAGCATGTCTCTAATTTAGAAACATTGCCTCCTGATCGTTTGAAAAAAGTTTAGAAAAATAAAAAAATTTACGTTACATTTTTCTAGCTTTCCGTAAAAAATTGCAATATTATTCAACGAGGCGTGGATTTATATAAAAAAAAT
Source organism: Andricus curvator (assembly GCA_932195095.1). Lineage (NCBI taxonomy): Eukaryota > Metazoa > Arthropoda > Insecta > Hymenoptera > Cynipidae > Andricus > Andricus curvator. The sequence goes on from CAKNYM010046022.1 coordinate 60,043, forward strand.
ATATTGCTTAAAAGTCTGTGAGTAATGAACAACCCATCGTACGATAAAATATCACAGGACGAAATGTTTTATCTTGAGTCGAAGATTAATAAAAAAAATGCACACAAATTCATTATGCTCATTACGGGATTTCATTTATATCAATTTCCATGTCGAGATATTTTCTACTTCAACAGTGAAAAAATAATTGCTTGTTGCAAAGAAAATTATTTAGAACTGTAAATAATAATTTTAAAACAGTTATAAACATGATTAAAGTGAAAAATATAAAAGTTTATTAAAACGAAGTGATGGTGTGACATTTCTATCTCTATTGAAACAATAAGAAGGTCATATTTTGAAATTGTTAACGATATGTAGCTTGTTTTCAAGTTAAAAACACTGCATTCTCATTGTTTGAACAAAGTTCAGAAAAATAAGAATTTCTTAGAATCTTAAAAATATAATGGATCAGTATGGTATCAATATGGACCAATATGTTAATTAATTATGCATATTCAGCATCCTCATGCACTACATTTCAAGAGAGTTCTGCTTTTAATTTTCAAAATTTTGTTGTTTTGTATATTTTCCTCATTATAAATAGAAAATTGCAATTTTTCAGCAAAAGTTGTGAAAATTATTTGCCTTGAATACATCAGCCTAAATAAATGTGAAATTAAGCCGCCAAAAAGTATTAAAAAATGCGTTTTTCGATTAGTAGCGATATTTTTGATAATTACGTAGTAGACAGTAACTAACTGCTTGATACAAATAGATAAATTTAATTAGGACTATATTTTATAATCCAAAAAATGTTATTAAAGTAGAAAACGTGAAAAATACAAAAGTACAATCAAATAAACCATGGTGTTACATTCGCAATCCCCCTTAAATAATAAGAAGGTCATATTCTGAAGTAGTGGACGTGACCGAGCATGCCTCAACTCAAAAGTATTGCCTTATGATTGTTTTAACAATTTGAAGAAAAATGAGAATTTTTCAGATAAAAAACATGCACACAAATTTAATATGCTCATTAAGGGATTTAATTTATATCAATTTCTATAAAAATTAAGCAAGAGCGTTTATTCACAATAAACAATGCTACGGCAAATGAAAATTCTACTTTTTTCCCCTTTCAAAAAAAGTATCTCGGGGACCTCTTAGTGCATACAGAAGTATTAATATTTTATTTATTTAAAAAAATGCTTCGTTGGTATAAATTCATCAACGCTTTGTCTCAAATAAGTATATTTTTAACTCAGTTGATATTTAGTTGATTTACATAATTATATTTTTCATTTAAACAAACCTAAAAACTTGATATAATTATGGAAAGAATATTTTCGTGATGGTAAGAAATCGGATTCAAGTGAATGCATTTGCTCGGTACGAAACAGTTTTTTCATCGTGTGCATTAATATTATCGAATTTATTTTGGACATAGTATTCATTTTATATTTAAATCATAAAATCTATATTACATCTAATATACAAGTGTGTATTAAATTTCACAGTGAAACTAAAAAGAGGAATTTTTTAGAAGAAATTTAAATTTTCCACAAAGAAGTTCACTTTTAGCCGAAAAAGATGTCTTTTTTCACCATAAAAGATGAATTTCCAAATCCAAAAGAACGAATTTTCTACCCGAAAAGTCAAATTTCCAACAAAAGAAATAAATTTCTTACCAAATAGTTGAGTTTTGAAATTATAAAAAAAAATTCTCAACGAAAAATGCAATAGTTAAATTTTCAGATACAAAATTTAATTTTTAGCAGAAAAGAGTCGATTTGTTCAATTAATATTAACTTTTGTGGTGAAGTAATGATATTACAGATTTTAAACCTTAGGTGATGTTGCAATTATGATATCAATAAAAACGATAAAACACTTTCTCACATAATCCTTCCGTCTTCTTCTGCGTTTATTTTCCAATTTTCCAATTTCATATTTCAAAATAAAAATAATGTTTCAAAAAGTTTGTTAATTCCTAAATTGCCGAAAATTTGAAAATATTTCAAATTTTATGAAATTTCAACAATAATTGAAATTTAAAAATTTTCAAAGCTTAAAAAGGTTTTGAAAATTTTCAAAGGTCAAGAAATTCTTAATATCTTTAAAGTTTCTAAAAATTATAAAAAATTTGTAAAATTTGTATAAATATTTAAAAAAATTTTGAAATTTTTGGTTAATATGTTAATATGCTTATATTGAAATTTATATTATATTAGGCACACTTACCCAAAAAATGGATAAAAAATTCTATTGTGAAGAGTATAATCCTACTGTGGATCTTCATTTTTGCAGTATTTCGTGACAATTTTCGTAAGTGATGAACTGACAAATAGGGAAGTTTTTCACCGCTTTATATACTAAACAGTATCCGGTTACTCATTGTTATGATAAGACGCAGAAACCTCCAACCTATTAGAATGGATGTTAGGGCCACCGGAAAAAATTTTTTCCATGTGTGGAGTTTGGTAATAATGAATGATTTGGCTTATCATTTACCCTTTTTAGTCGAAAATTCGGCTATTTGGTTAACAATTTATGTTTTTTCTTGAAACATTGTCTCTTGTGGTAGAATATTAATTAATCTTCTTGATGACTAATTTACCTTCTGGTTAAAGAAGCATCTTTCTCGTCGTAAATTTAACTATTAGGCTGAAAATTCCTTTGAAGATTTGAAATTTGGATGAAAATTCAAGTATTTTCTTGAAAATTAATCCAATTTGGTTTGAAACCATTCTTTTTGATTGAAAATTCATTCTTTTTCATTAAAAATAAGCCTTTTTAAAATTAGTTTGTTAACTAAAAATTTAGCTGAATTTTTCGTCGATTTTTTCATAAAAGTTTAATCTTTTTTGTTGAAAATTCATTTTTTGGTTGACAATTGAACTATTTCGTTGAAAATTAATTTTCTTTGGTTAAAAACTTCTTTCTCTAACTGAAAATGACACTATGCTATTCTTGGTTGAAAATTTATTTTTTTAGTTGAAAATTCATTTTTAAATTAATCCGCTTTGATTCGAAATTAATTTTTTTGATTGAAAATTATTTTTTCTTCAAATCAATTTTGTTACCTAACATTTGAGCTAAATTTTGTGTCGATTTTTTAAATCTTGTTGGTGGAAAATTCATTTGTCTGGTTTGAAATTTAACAATTTTTTTGAAAATTGATCTATTTTATTGAAAATTTATCTGTTGGGTTGAAAAGTCCATTAAAAATAAAATCTCTGGTTGCAAAATTGTTAAAAAATTGCGATTATTGATAGGAAATCGTCTAGACTTTTCATTTTGTTAATAACAAGCATCCAGGTTAACCAGTCGATTATGAATTGCCTTTTTCTGCAGGTTTTATAAGGAAAGTCATATTGAAGAAAAAATCAAATTGAAAAAAAAATGTCACGTAAATTTCCGATACGAAAAAACTAAGATGTCTTACGTAGACATCATATTAGGTCGTCATGGAGATAAATGTTAAGATAGAATACATTTGTTATGTTTCATCCTTTGCAAGATTCAACCGGACTTCTAATCATTATTTTATTATCATTACTGCACTGAGCTTGATATGCTCTTTTCTGGCCTAATGCAATCTTCATAAGTTTTAGGCAGATAGGCAGTGAGTTGAATATTTTTGAAATTCTGCTTTTCATTGCGACAGCACATTTTCTGATAAATCGAAAACTCTAGCTTGTATGGGAGTGGATATTTGTGAAAAATATATTGTTTATAATGCTGTCAATAAATAATGACTCGTTGTACGAGAAAATGTTACGAGAGTAGAAAGTTTTATTTTATGCCAGAGAATATCGAAAATATTACAAAAAAACTCAAATTTCTTTATCAGGAGCAAAGAGAATATATTTTCTAATTCAATATTGAAACTAATTGCTTGTTGCAAAGAAAATTATTCAGAACTGTAAATAATAATTTTAAAACAGTTATGAACATTAAAGTGAAAAAATATAAAAGTTTAATAAAACGAGGTGATGGTGTGACATTTCTATCTCTATTGAAACAATAAGAAGGCCATATTATGAAATTGTGAACGTTGCGTAGCTTGTTTTCAAGTTAAAAACACAGCATTCTCATTCTTTGAACAAATTTCAGAAAAATTAGAATTTTTTAGAATCTTATAAATATAATGGATGAATAAGGTATTAATATGGACCAATATGTTAATTCATTACGCATATTCAGCATCCTCATGCACTACATTTCAAGAGAGTTCTGCTTTCAATTTTCAAAAATTTTCCCGTTTGTATATTTTCCTCATCATACATGGAAAATTGCAATTGCCACCAAAAAGGATTAGAAAATTATTTTTTCGATTAGTTGAGATATTTTTGCTAAGCATAGATAAATTTAATTAGGACTATATTTTATAATCCAAGAAATGTTATAAAAGTGGAAAACGTGAAAAATACAAAAGTATGATCATATAACGCCATGGTGTTACATTCATAATTCTCCTTAAATAATAAGAAGGTGATATTCTGAAGTAGTGAACGTGACGCAACATGCCTCAATTCAAGAGTATTGCCTCATGATTGTTTTAACAATTTGAAGAAAAATGATAATTTTTCAAACAATTAATATTACAATGGATCAATGGACTTGAAATTAATTATACATGTTCAGGATCTTCATGAGCTACTTTTCCGCCCTATTTTTACTTTCAACACTTTTTACATTTATATACTTTCCTTATCAGTCATAGAAAATGGCAATTGTTTAGCAAAATTTGTGAAAATTATTTGCCTTGAATAAGCATCGGCTTGAAGAAGTGTGAAATCTAGTGCCTGGAGAAGGTTATTTTTACTGTCCCGATTTGAAATTTTGACCCTACTTTAGCCCTGCATGATTCCTTTCAGGGCCTCCTTTAGTCCTGCTTAGCCCTCCACGTCCTCTTTTGAATCCCATTGAACCTCGAGGCCCTCTTTTGATTCGCCTACGTCCTGACGATCGATGTGCTTTTCTCGTATTTATATAATTTGATTATTCTATTTATTTAAATACTGATTATAATTATTTTATTTACTTAATTTGTTGATATGCATAATAAAAATAGTTATGGTATATCAGTCAGAGCTATAAAGTTGGTTTCTCTGAAATTCGAAAAAAGTCAATACAAATTTGAAATTCGTTAATATCTTCTGTTTTGTCTTTTATGGGGAAACACTTATGGCACATTTTTTATGGGCCCAATTTTGAGTATACGAACCATAACGTGATAATAGAAATTTGTAGTATTTTTCGGAAAACGTACCAAAAAAATTATATTTAGCTGCAGATTTGAGTAATCTCACATTTTTGTTAGAAAAAATTATATATTTATATATATATATATGTTTGTATAACGGTCATTATGGGGACCTAAATTCGAAATTATATATAGTATTGAAAATGACGTATGACAGTCCCAGTATACCATCACAGTTTGAATTTTTGAAAAAAAATAATTATTATTGCAAATATTTACAATAATGTTGGAATGGCATTATGACGACCTTGATGTATGAAACGGGCATTATAAGGACCTTGGTGTATGAAATTGGCATTATGAGGACGTTGATATATAAAAACTCATATATAGGTAGTTATGGGTACCTTTTCTCATGGAACGGTCATTAGCAGGACATTTGCTATATATCTCTAACATAACCACAATTTTGTCATATTCATTGGCTTTTGCACCATTTTTCCACAAATTCTTATAATATCTATATACAAGATAACAAAATTTTACAACTTAAGAAGTATGTGCATAGAGATTGGTCATTATGAGGACGAGCATCGATATAGAAGTATCTGAAAAAATCTGCCCGCTTCGCGGGCACATTCTCATGGCGCGCTTCGCGCGCGGCTCGCTTCGCTCGCGAGTTTGAGCGCGCCTAGGGGGCGCGACTGTTGGATCTCGCGCTTCGCGCTCGATCATATATTTATCTCGCGCTTCGCACTCGATTATGTGTTCACCTCGCGCTACGCGCTCGGGCGTATTTGCATCGCGCTTTACGCTAGGCTCCTCTAGATTTTTGAACTTCGTGTTCGACATCGATGAAAAGAAAAAGTTTGTTTGCAAATATTATAAATTTATCAAAACCTCTACATATTAAGTGATTGTTAAATTTATTTTTATTTTAGACTGAAAAGGAACTTTATTTACTCAAGGTTCTATCGACCTTAAGGAACACATTCTCATCCAGACACTCGCGCTTCGCGCTCGATATTTGATTTGAAAATCATTTGAACCGTATGATAGAAACAAAAAAGTTTGAGCGCACTTACGGCGTGCGATTTGGTAAATACACTGAGCGCGCACTTTGTGCTTCGTATTATATGTTCTTCATATACAAATTACTAAATTTGTATTTGATTTCAAATGAAAAGTAATGATATAATTCAGGCGACAAATTTTATTAGTTAACATTTTATTTCAGCTTGTGCCGTTCATCAAAAAAGTTAAATTTTTCATTTTGAATATATTCTTACAACAAAAATTGATTACGGGTGTGTAAGTCTTTTTTGAATGCACAATTTTTGTTCATTTATATGTTTTCGTACCTTGCATTGTTTTTTCAAAAATTTGATTTTTTTACTGTCAATGTTATTTTCACGAATAAAACGAAAACCACGCATCCTATCGAAACATGAGTCACAATAAATTTGTACCTCTTCCTTGGATGAACAAATTTTGTTTCGGTCATTTTTTCGTAGCTGGTAATATTCGTCTGAAAATTTGATTTTTCTATTTTCAATGCTGTTTTTTACGAATAAAACAAAAACTACGCGTCATATCAAAAAGTGAATGATAAGAAATTTGTAGATCTTTTTTAGGTGCACAATTTTGGTGAGATGATATTTTCTGCTATCTTGCATAGTTTTACAGCAAAATGGCTTTTTTGATTTTTCATTAATTTTTTGTGCGATCAAAATTTGAATTTTTTATTTTTCGAAAAATTCAAAAAGTTGTTATGAAAATATTATATAGTGTTCAGGAATCAACGTTTTTCTCCTCTTGACTTTTTTTCATATCGTGCGTTTTTCGGCTTAAAATGTTCATTTTCGTTTGTTTTTTGGAATTTTGAAAATGCTATAACTCCAGTAATTTTTTTTTCATCACGAAAAGTCATGAAAATATTTTGTTCGTCATTTTGCGTACTACTGATAACCGTACATAGAATTTTCAAATCTTCCAAAAAAGTGGTCTCAAAAATTTTCAAAATGTGCTCACTTTTTGGATTTTCATCCAAAATAGCTGGTTAACGAACTCGTTCTCTATTTTCGGGCTATAAAAAAGTGTGCCAAAGCTCAATCAAATCTGATCATTTTTTCGAAAGTTATCGTGGCTACAGACAGACAGACAGACTACAGACTACAGACAGACAGACACCTTCGTAAAAATCGTTTTTTCTAGCTCAGGGGGTCTCGAAACGTGGAGATTTGATGAAAACCGACTATGTCAAATTGTACATAAAACCAATACCTTCTCATTAGAATGAGAATGTAAAAATTATTCTGAAAATTCGTATGTTTCTTTTTGAACTATATACGTTGGATCTTTATACTACTGAAAAAATTAGATTTTTTATGATTGTATAATTCGGAATACCTACAAATATTTCAAGTTGAACGCGAAATTATTCTGTAACTATTTAGATATTTTCACTTTTTTTGTATTTACAATTTCATGGTGCTCATTTGATGAGCAATTTGTTTTCTCATTACGAAACATTAGCAAATATATTTGCTCCCTCATAGAGAGAGTCAACTCAAAAAAATCGAAATACTTTATTCAAAATGTATCCAATAATAGACCGTTTTTCATTCTTACATAAACTTTGAATTATGTTAATGAAAAAAAATTTCTTTATAAAACAGATTTTTCAAATTATATAAATCACCATCATTTCCGTTCTCTTCAATGCAATGTCAATCGATTCATTTTGAACCAAGAAATCTTTTATAATCTTGTAACAACTTTGAATTATGTTAATGGAAAATTGTAGTATAAAGAAACTAATTTTCAAAATATTATAAAATGCTGAAAAATGGGTGATAAATATTTTTATAAATGCTTCAATCAGTTTTTAGATCTCAGAAGTCAAAATGAGTCGTATGAATTTGATCAATTTATCTGCAACCGTCTTCAAGCTATCGTGTTTACAAAAAAGTGTGACATGCACAAACCTCAACAAACACACACCCATATACACCCAGCTAATTGTTCCGAATATCGTATTAGGCATTTTTCAATTGAGGAACGTTCAATTAAACGAATTTAAATTTGTTCGAAATTGTTACCATTACAAAGCTTCCTCTGTAAGTAAGCAGAAATGACGAATATCTGCATATTAAATCAGTCATGAATCTGAAAAAAGAACTTGAAAAATATTCCAAAGATACTTGAAAAATTATGGCCAATCAGAATATAATTTATTTTACTAGAATTTGTCGTTTCCGTTCTTATTTATTAATAAACACATTATAATATTTCATTAATAATAATAATTACTCTTACGATCTATGTCCACAATGAATATAAGTAATCAATAAATCTATTTATTTTGAACCAAGAAATCTTTTATAATCTTGCAACAACTTTGAATTATGTTGATGAAAAATTGTACTTTAAAAAAACTCATTTGCAAAATATGATAAAGTGCTAAAAAAAAGGTAAATAATATTTTTATAAACCCTTCAATTAGTTTTCAGATGTCAGAAGCGAAAATGAGCCATACAAATTTCATCAATTTATCTGCATCCATCTTTAAGTTATCGTGTTTACAAAAAAGCTTGACATCCACATTGACACACGCACACACACACACACACGCACACATCCGGAGAATTGTTTAGAACACCGTATTACACATTTTTAAATTGAGGAACGTTCAAAGAAACGAATTAAAATCTTTCCAAATTTTTACCATTGCAAAGCTTCCTCTGTGACGAAGCAAAACTGACAAAATATTCATAGTAAATCCCCGAGATATTGTTTATCTGAACTTGGATAAAAACGCTGCGAACAATTGAAAACTACAATTATCCGACAGCAGATAATTTTTATCACGAGGTGGATAAAAATTATCCGTCGCCGGATAATTGTAGTTTGCAATGTTTTCTAGCGTTTATATTCAACTTCAGATAAATAATATCTCGGGGATAAACTGTGTATCTGCATATAAAATCAGTCATGAATCTGAAAAAAGAACTTCAAAAATATTCCAAAGATATTCGAAAAATTATGGCCGATCAGAATATAATTTATTTTACGAGGATTTGTCGTTTCCGTTCTTGTTTTTCAATAAACTTATTATAATATTTTATTAATAATAATAACTACTCTTAAGATCTATTCCAAAATGAATATTATAAGTAATCAAATTATTTAATTCAAATCGAAGGCAAGTAAGAATAAGAAGGATTTTATACAAATAATATTTTATCAAGAAAATAAATACATGTTGCAATATACGCAACTAGCTTGAATTTTTGAAGAAAAAAAAATCATTGTTATTGTAAATATTTATAATAATTTTGAAATGGGCATTATAAGGACCTTGAAGTATGAAATGGGCATTATGAGGACGTTGATATATGAAACTCATATAGAGGTAGTTATGGGTACCTTTTCTCATGGAACGGTCATTAGCAGGACATTTGCTATATATTTCTCACATAACCAAAATTTTGTAATATTCATTGACTTTTGAACCATTTTTCAACAAATTTTTATAATATCTATATACATATATATAACATGTAAAAATTCAGCAACCACTAAAGAAATTAAATTTTTAATGATTATCTGATTCGGAAAACCTACAAATAGTTCAGGTTAGGCGCAACATTATTCTGTAACTATTTTGAAAAAAAAATTCCGAAAAAACTAGCTGTACTTACTAGCATGTCTCCATTTAGAAGCCAATTGTTTATGAAAAATAACATGGGCGAAACTATTCTAGAGTAGGTCACACCCGTGTGGAAAAATTTCGTGGCAGTCTTGAATCATGCTAAAGCCAGTACAGTTTTTCTCAAGTCTGTCTATTCACGCAATACTAGCCTGGCGCTACACTGGCGCTTTCTAGTTTTACTACGTGTTTTATCCAAACCTTACTGCTGTCTAGTCCCATTCTTGGCGCTATCTAGGAGTTCGTTACGAATTTGAATATATAAAGATTGTCCAGATTTTAGCTAGTTTCTAGATAGAATCACGGTTTGGACTTAAACAAAAATTACAGAGGTGAATTCAGAAAATAATCATTTTTAAATAAAATATTTGGGAAATTACAATACACAATTGTACAAATGCTAAAGAAATAATTAATTGTAGACCATCACATATTTAAGATAGTAAACAATAATTGTTGAAGGTGATGGAAATCTTAATACAAGAACTGCAGTTTCAAGAACGATTTTTTGCAAAATGTTTAAAAATATTTTGTTTCGATTGAATTATATAGTGAAGTTATAATGAATTTATATTGAATTTATAATAATTATAATATGTATAATGCTATGTATAATATTTATGATATTCCAGAAAATCAAATATTATTATAAAAGATTTATTTAATTTATTTTAATTATTTATTGATTCCGTAAATGATAATTCAGCCTAACGTATTAATTATTTTAAATAATAAACAATCATTATTGCGTAGCCTAATCGCAAGTAACATCACACAAACTTTATTTTTTTCAATGATTTATTCACAAATCAAGCACTTTTGATGTTTAAAAATTGTTCATGTTTTATTGAAATAAATATTAGGATGTAATGCATCGAAATTCATATCCGACAAAAAAGAAATAAAATTTAACTTTTAGATGGCCGAGGTGTTAAGGCGAAGGGACAAAGTTACAACAATATAATAGGAAGTTACATCAGAAGTTCGACACCCGACGTATGTACAAGAGATTTGCGGAAACTCATTTCTTCATTTTTTTGTGTACAAAAACTTTTTTTATATTTTTAATTAACTGCAAAATCTGTATATTGGACTTTTATGGAATAAAAAATAATTATACTATTTAATTATTAATTATTTTTTATCAAAATGGCCGATCTGTCTAGAAACGAGTCGATCCGAGCGTTACAGCCCGGTCTAGCCACTGGACAGTCAGCCTGTGCTGCGCCAATGTCGACTCAAGGCTGACTGGACAGAAACAGTAGAGCGCCACGAAATTTTACGACCCTAAATTTAGCTATACATATAGATTTGAAAATTGGGGAATTTATTTAAAAAAAAGTAATTATCCTATCAAAAAACTAAAGACATATCTGGATTCGTCTCAGCCATATCTCTAGGAATTTTTCGAATTATGCAAAAAAAATGATTTTTAAACAATTTAATTGTTATAAACAATTCGGAATTCAATATAAACAAATGTATCACTCTGAAACTAGATTCAAGCACATTTCTAGACACATCAATGAAATACCCCCAGGAGTATTTTCAATCATCGCCAAAAAATGATTATTTAAACAAATACAATGTTTATAAAAAAAAATCACGTTTTTCATTGTTTAATGTACACTAACTTCAACTAACACTAAATAAACACAAAATGAATAAATATAACACCCTTTTCAAGTCTAACAAACCGCTCGTAGAGAATAATTCATTAATTAAACATTGTTCTTACCCCCTCCACTCTCCCTATGAAAATCCTTTGAATATGTATTGTATATAGATTTGAAAATTGGGGAATTTATTTACAAAAAAGTAATTGTCCTATCAAAAAACTAAAGACTTATCTGGATTCGCCTCAGCCATATCTCTAGGAGTTTTTCGAATTATGCAAAAAAAAAGATTATTTAAACAATTATATTGTTCATAATATTCATCATTTGTTTAAACAATTATTAAACAACAATTTATGTCAAACGACAACTACATGTGGTAGCTAGAATATAATAGAATCCAAATAAATTACGACATGTGACATGACATAAGCTACGACATGTATTTGTCGTTTGACATAAATTGTTGTTTAATAATTGTTTAAACAAATGATGAATATTA